>BPLQ01007637.1:165938-183311 GCA_021605075.1 Caerostris darwini | reverse complement strand
AGAAGGAATTGAAAAAGTATTTTATGAATGATTGAAAATTTGAACAAGATATATATAGGGAGAGTGTGAGCTAATAGAAGGAATTGAAAAAAGACCTAGAGCAACGCTAGTTCTCCTCGTTTTCTTTTCGCTGGCTTAATAGCTTCTTATTTGTTGTGTTTAAATTCTTAAAATGAATTCTTTTCCATATTGGGATTTTCCCGATTCTGCCCCAACTTGTTCAGCAAAGATCTTGCGTTTTTAATTTTTTGGATACCAGATTCGGACTCCTATTTGTACCTGTCTAATTTAATTTAAATGAATTATTTTTATTATTTTAGTTTAATTTTCTTCATCTTTTATTTAATATTTTTAAAAGCTTATTATTTTTACCTATCTTATTGAAGTTTAACTTATAAATATTTCTGATATTATGATTAAGTGGAGGTTTTAGGGGTATATTTACCGGTACTCCGTAACAAGTACGTCCGTACCCGTATGGACGAGTGGTTATCTCTCCAAATATCTCAGTTTGACCGTATGAAAAAATCCACGTTATCTCCGGCTATGCGTCACATCTGGTCGTAAATAGGATCGTTTTGATGTGCAGACGGAGCGAAGTTGAGATACTTAATTTTTATGGTAGGGGGTTCTGTCAAAATGGTTTTTAATGGGTTCGCGAATGGGATTCGTTCTCATTTGGAAGAAGTTTAGCATGGGGCCTGAATGGCCGAGTATCTAGCGCTGTTTAGCTTGGTGCCACAGGTTTCGGTTCGAGTCCCGGTGGTACCATGGAGTGGTTCGGAGTCCACTTTAAGCCGTAGGTCCCGGTCTCATATGACTGTAAGAGTGTCACGGAGCCAAGTCAGACTTCTTCCTACGGGTGCTCCATCACAACAGAAGTTGCCCCCTTTCCCTCCATCCATGAGTCCTTATGGGTTTGTGGGCTTGGTCTAAATGTCTAAGTGGGATAAGAAACAACGAAACAGGTGCTTAACAATGCATGAGCTGTATAGATGGCTTGAGAATATGCAATGCAAAATTATTTTTCGATGATTTAAAGCAAGGGTCTCCAAACTTTCCAGCCTTAGGGCCATACTGTTTACTCCAATAAGTACCAAGGGCCAAAACCGTTTTAATTTTTCTGACATTATCTATCATTTCTGAGCGAAGATACGCTTGCTAACTACAAACTTTTGTCAGTGAAAAATCACAATTACATAAATCTCATTAGTATTTTTTTGCAAGTGGAACCCCGCGGTTACATTCGCGTTCATTTAGCTTTTCCGTTCCTGAGGGATTTTCAGGATAAAAATCATATCCTTGATTCAGGATATATACATTTCAAACATATGCGATACTCTTTACCCCAACATGACTAGCGAGTGTTCACTAGTTTATAATGTTAGTGGGATTCATTTCAATTATTTGTTAGTTGCTATGCGTAAGTTAAGTTTCCTGTGTATTATGCTTGACATTAAGTATAATAAAGTGTATTATGCCTGCATTATTACCTAGCAAGTCAATAAAACCGAGTTATTATCATTCTGTGCTTTTTTATCCAACTTATTACAGCAACAATAAGCTATTCGCTATCGCGGGCCGGATTGATGACACAGGCGGTCCGGATTTGGCCCGGGGGCCGTAGTTTGGAGACCCCTGATCTAAAGTGAAAATGGAAGGTTTGAAATCATTATCTTGCATAATGACTTACAATGTGTCTTATTTGTTCGTCACCATGGCGATGACTGATAGCAGAGAGTGGAAGTTGAGAGCGACTCTCTTCTGATGACCTTTTATTGCGATTATCTCACTTTAAATATGTGAAATTTCACACGAATTTCTGTTTGGATGCCACTGAATAAATGCGCACTTATGCAACATCCCTGAATCATCGTGTGAAATGTTGCATTTTAAAACCCTTTAACTCTGAATATTTCTTTTTTCAAGTTATTTAAGATAGCGTTTTACTCTTTCTGAGATCATAGGATTGTAAATGAACGACGAAAATCATTTTAATTAAGTTTGAAGTAACGAATATATATATATTTTAATGTTTTACAGTATTTAGATGAAATTAACACTTTCTTTTTTGTATAACCTATTTCCAGTGATATGGATGAGACCTGATGGCCAATTGGGTAGCTCTCTAGCCTTCGATACCTCAAGTCCAAATGTTGACCAAAACATGGATGTCTGTTAATGGTCTGGAATTCATATTAAATTGTAGGCCCTTGTCTAATTAGCCTGAAGTGTGCAAAAAATGACCGTAGGGCGATAAACCAAACCAGTTATATGGATGTAATAAGATATCTTCATTCCTAAAAAATGTGCTGTGGTTTGATGGGGAAATTTCTATATGAGAATTTTTTTAATATCGAAAATATGCAATTAGATTTATTCTAAATGTAAACTGGTTTTCAAAAATTAAGAAAAAAAAATGGATTTAATTTTTTTTTCTGGAATTTAAGAAAATTCGTCAAGAACACTAATCAAACAATAATTCACAAATTAAAAAAGCAACAGGATTATTTTCTGTCTTGAAGACAAGTTTCAGGAGCAGGTTTTGTAAAACAATACATAGAACATCTGAAACATGCTCAACCGGTTTCAAGTTTGGAGAAACTCGATTGAGCTCGACACTCGATACAGAAAAACGATTTACACAGTCCAGTCACATTAATATGACCACCTGTCAAAATCCAGAATATACACCCTTGTATATTCTGGCTTTAAGTGGAGTGTGGTATTTAAGTGGTATTAAGTGGAATTCTTTATATACACTCCACTGCAAAGTGCTGCCACCTGCCTTTGGTGATTGGTTATTTCACGTTGACGTCGAAAGTAGGTGGTGGTCACATTAATGTGACTGGACTGTGTATATTCCCAAACCCCTTGGTTCCTAGTTCCTTTGGTGACCCCTTCATTGTACCAAAACGCATACTTGAAAATTGCTCCATGCACTTAATAGCCCTTCACGAAGGCAGTTCTTCAATAATCGAGTTCCATGGAGTTTATCAATAACGTCTTACAGGATGAAGAAGTCACCAAATTCATCTGCCTAAACATGAGCAATTCGATTACGAATGCCATCTCTATATAACTGAAAAACAACATTGAGATATATGCACGCGGTATGTAAATATGAAATCGGAATTTTTTAATAACGAGTGCACGTTTGTTGTCTGAAAATGTTCATTGCTAGCTGTACATTTTTTTCGCTTGTCTGGTGATTTGTGGATGCTAGGAAAAAAAAATGCTGTTGCTCTTTTGATGCAAACCAGTCATCGAACCATTTTCGTACATTTTCGAAGAAATAAAGCGCTGCTCATCAAGTGTGTATCCCATTGATTCAAGTAAGCAGTGATTGAGCGACGCCAAGTTTGCTGAGTAAGCCCACGTGCGAATGTATTTCCCAATTGAACGCCCAGTGTGTGTTGGTGTATTATCATGAAGCAAACTTTGTGTTGCATTTTTTATATTAAGTCATTTTTCCTGGAAAGCTCAATTCTAATCGATCATTTATGGGCAGTAGTGTGCCGTATTAACAGTTTCGCCAAGTTTTAGCAGCATATAATAGATCACGCCCTTGTGATCTTACCAAAACAGCATTGTCTTCTGTCCATAGGGATTTGGCCTTGCAATTGATATCAATGGTTCGCCTGGAGTTAACCATGAAATTTTAACTCTTAAGGTTCTTAAAATATATCCACTTTTCATCGCCAGTCTAGATTTAATGAAGAAATTACTTTTTTTTTGTACCTGGCAGGTGGTGTTTAACTTCTCCTGTTATTTCATTCAGTTCCTGCGAAACCCTTTTCCCATCTTCTGGATCTTTCTCGTAGCTTTTAAATATATGGAGATGGCTCCTCGTGCTATATTTAACTGATTTGCGAGTTGTGCTTGCCAACAATGCCTGCGATTCGCCGTCTTGAGACTATTTAGGTAACCCTTCTTGATTTCTTACGTTAAAATCGCACTTTAAAATTTTTAAAATCATATACATATCAGAAGAATGGTATCACTGTAAGCTTCGTCAAACATTCGATGCGATTCTGCATCAACTTTCTTCAAATGGTTACAGAAAATCAATGATGTCCCCAAATCGTAATTTCCAGCCTAAAATTCGATGTTCAGCGCTTTAAAAAACTATGTTGGGGTATGAAACTTGCATTTTTGTGAATTAAAACTCTTTGTCCAGATGCAAATGGTGCCAATAACATGGCTTGATAATAATAATAACTACATTAACACTACTGCCATTTATGGGAAAATTCCGGTTTCATATGGTATATTTGTCAAGAAATCTCTCGCTTAGTGAAAACAAAGTGGGTAAATTTCTTGTATTGTGTGTTTAAAATATGAAAATCATATTTTGCACATATAATGTAAACTTTTTTTGTTAGTAACATTAATTTTATTTAAAGATAATGAGCAAAGTTTGCCCATTTAAAAGACTTTTACAATTGCAAGGTGATTGTAAAAATCTACTTTACATTACATTAAAAACATGCCACTTTTGAAAAAAAAATCTTAAAAACAACTTCTTAAAGTATGAAACTGTCTTAAAACTGAATTTTAAGCATTGTTCGACATTTTATTTAATTTTACATTCTTAAAAGCATTCCTTATGTGTTTCCAAGTGTGTTTATTTTTTATTTTTTGTAAGTGGTGCACCAGGAATCTTATTCATCACATTTCATGATTTATAAAAATAATAATAAAACATGTATTATTTATACAAAAAGTAAGATACTTTATTCACCCTTTTAGTGCATGTTTTATTTTATTTCTTTTTAAACTTAATTTTTCTATTTTCTTAAAACCTTTTTCACAATTTAAAAAAAAAAAATGCTTAACATGTTTAAATGTAAAAAATGTTTAAAACAAAATGTTTTAAATAATTCCTGTTATCAATGGAAATTATAAAAATAAATTTATCCGAATTTTATAAATATTCTTTGTGTTATCTTATAGTGCGAAATCAATTGAAAAAAAATTAACAAGCTATGAGAAAAATATGAAAATGACGTAAAGGCTCTAAAAAGTTTGGTAAGTATATTGTTTCTTAATTTCATGCATGTTTCTGGGCCTGATGGGTGAGTGACTTGTGACTCTATGGCGCTGCGTACCACATGTTTCGGCCTCGAGTCTTAGTGGTATCCTGGCTGCTTTTAGTGGTTCGGAATCCACTTTAAACCGTAGGTCCCGGTTTAATATGACTTTCTACCGTTGGGATAGGGCTGACAATCGTTCCCCGTAAAAAGAAAACAATATATCATGTTTCGGAATCTGCCAGTAGGCAGAAGTCTTTGACACCAAATGGAGCTGTCGCGCTATTCAAGAAGAAGATATATTTTTTAGTGACAGTTATGATTGAAATTTTTTATTTGTTATTCTAATAAAACTAATAAGTAATTTTGTCCTTGAATTAATTGAAAATTTGTTCTTTTCCATGATGCCTCCGAAGTAGCACTAAATTTACTCCATATCTACTTTTCTAGAAATCAAAGCCCTCAAATCGAAGTGCCAGTGTTTTACAAATTGAATCTTCATTATAGTGTATCTCCGGAAATGGACTGCATAAATTCAAAGAATTGGGTGAAGTATTATTGCAACTGGAATATGAAAACACTATGAAAAAACAGCAGTATATGACCGCAGTAGTGCCTCAAAAGAGAGCAAAAGAGTCCTCTTAATTCCAATCTACTTAAGAGTCCACCTCCTCTTTAAAGAATCCTAATCATTTACGGAAGGTTTTAGTAGTCTTCAAATCTCGGTTGAAATCGAAGCAAGTTGAATCCTTTCAGTTCAGGTTGTTCGCACTATTTGAATAAAAGTCCAGAAAAATTACAACCATTTTGCTAACGAGAATCAAGTCAGCTTCGTTTAGGGTTGCAGTGCTTTTTCCCAAGTGTTAATTAATGTGCTTTAATACAAGAAAATTTAAATAGTAGAAAATAAACTAAATTTAAAAATACTATTGCCATTATTAACTATAATAAATGTACGCTATATTGAAAAATTAGGTTTGTTCTTGTTAAAAGTATTTATTGCATTAGCTATATATATTGATATAATAAAAATCAACTTAGTAAGAGAAAAAAATACATTTGACATCTTTAAACGAGCTTTTCATTATGTTTTTATGAATTTTGACAAGTTTTATGACTCTATATATCCTCTGTATATACTCTAGTGCGTTTATGTATTGCAGTTTTAAACAAAAAGTGCAAATATATGTCAGAGTATTTAGTGAGCTGTAGGAATATTTAGAAAGACACTCTATTTTCAATGCATTAACATAGGATCGCATTACTCTAATATGAAATATAATTTGCTGAATAATACTGTTTTTAATGATGGCGGCCGAAGACTACATTTCTTTTCAATGCACACGAGAGACTGGCTCTTGAGCCATTACAACAACTATAAGTGACGCATTTAAATCCTATTGTTGTTTATTCATCCCTTACTTCCGTATATGAAAAATGACACTTAATATAATTCATTAATTTGTATATTTAATCTAATTCCTTAATTAGCGCATTTAATTTAATTCATTCATTTGCGCAATTAATTTAATTCGTACATTTGTGCATTTAATCTAATTAATTTGTGCTTAATCTAATTTACCAAAATAACATTTCTGTAAAAATAAAGTTCTGTAAGAATAGATCTGTAAAAAGTTTATACATAAAAACCTTAGAAGTCTATCTATTTACTTGAAACTAACAATATATTTTAAACACTGAAAAGAAAAGTTATTGAAAATGTATCAGTTTCCATATTACGATGCAAGGTCGAATTAAAAGAGATTCAAAACAAACATTGATGAATAATTCAGAGCAACATGGAATGCAAATTATTTTTTTATTTCATTCTTTCGAGAGATGCTTCAGTTCTTCCTCTGCTTCTCCTTCTTCATCCACTCCTCGTCGCACCAGTACATCTTGCGCACCCTCTTCACGTCGCTGGCGCTCAGGCCGGGCTTGTCGTAGGTCTCGTACAGCCGGACCCCCGTCTTGGCCACCATGGTGTTGGACTTGTTGTCCTTGGAGAAGGCCGTGTTGCCGTACAGCATCACGGATGTGTAGTCGAAGGTATCCATCAAAATGTTTCGGTGCGGTTGAAGCTTGGTGAACTGATCCTCCAATCCTGTGCCAGAGAAATTTCATTTTTACAACATAGGTAAAAAAAAATATCAATGAATACTAAGAAAAACTGACATTTTTCAATTATGTCTCAAAATGCTACTTTATTGTAATTTTGTTGGTTTGTTTGGAGATTAGTTAGGTCCTCGAACCCAAAAGAAACGTTGTTGGTTTGATTGGAGATAAATTCAGTCCCCGAACCACATGATAATAATGGGAACTACTTTCTTTCTTCGTGGAAGGCAACGTTGAATGTGGAGTATTTATAGTTTCCAATGGCGGAATGCCTGCTCAAAATGCCCGCCCGGCATTAAAAAACAATAACAATTCTTAAGTTTCAGTTTTTATTTCTTTACTGACGAATAAATTTCTATAGGCACATACTCGCTTTGGCCCATAATAGTAGCAAGTGAATAGTTCAACGGGAATTATAGGCAAATGCAGCTGTGAGTTATGTTGTAGGGCAAAATTGCGAAGCTTTTCCTCAAAATCATTGTTTCGTGACATATGTCATTTGTTTGGACACATATTTCACTTTTTCAGTTAACCTAGTTATTAGAATTATAACAATTTTTCTGACTTCATCTAAATCGATTCTGTTATTTCAGTCGAATATCAACCCATTGTTAAAGTAAGATGAAAAAATAGAAGTTTCAAGCAAAGATCGAGTTGCGATTGTGCAGTTCTTGACGTACCAAAAGGAATAAAAGGGAAATAGTTGCATAAAAGGTGCAAATTATGTTAGCTGCCAAACCATTTGAGTGTAAGAATTTTGAAGTGTGAATCCATTGAAAAACAAAACTGTTGACTTAAATGCAAAGATTAGAGATAAAACTGTTTGACATATTCCTCTGAACAGAAGAGGCACCTTAAGTTCAGCAACTCACGCCTTTAAAGTTCCCAAACCTACATTATTCCGAATTAAAAAAAAAAAAAAAGGAAAATCCATAAAACTAGTGTCAAGCACTCTCAAATCATTTCTTGTAGAAAAGAATAAGAAATCTCGCATATGAATTTTTCTGTCAAAAGTACTACCTGAACGGAAAGTTCATAGACTTGACGGTTTAAATTCACACTGATGAAAATTATCTGAACACCCCAAATAAAAATTTGGAGTAATATTTTTAACTTATTGTTTATTTTAATCTAGGTTTTTGATATTAAATATTGTCTTTTAAATATATTTTGTTTTACTACTATTAATATGAGACACATTAAATTCATCAACTGCTGCTATTATTATGGGACAGATAATTAGGGGGAATATTAAATAAGAAATATTAATAAGGTTTCCTTTAGATAAAGATGTCATATTGAAAAAAATAATTGTTTCTGTTCAACTTTGAAAGTTACAATTGCAGTGCCATTATGAATACATGTGTAAATCACCTGGTCGAATGTTATCCCAGTAAATTGTGAGGAAGTCGTCCCTGTCCGATCTGTTCTGCTCGTGAAAGAACCCGAGGGCGTGGCCCAGCTCGTGAAACGATGGTTCCCTTGAAGATGCAGCCGGGCCCCAGGGACACGGGCTGTTGTCCACCCATCATGCCGACGTGAGAATAACACCTGTTGGATTAAAATGATATGACATTAGTACGAACATTTCTGGAACATTTGCAGTGCTCATTTTAAAATTATTTAGTGCAGTATTTTCCTGCCTGCAATCAGTGTTGCTATAAATGTAAGCAATTTTTCAGCCATTCCCTCCAAAAATAGATATCATGAATAAGCGGAGTTTAATCTGTAGGTGCATAATATAAATATTACTCTGCAGTGGAGTATAATCTATAGACGCTTCAAGGCTATCTTTTGAAGTACCATGCACCAATAAAGTTCAGTTTCTATACTTATGACATACAACTAACAAAACAATTTTTCAGTTTGAAAGAGCGCTTTTGATACCATGGTTGCATAACGAATTTTTATAAAGTGCTTAATCTAATTTATAAAGTGCTTATATAATGTGTTACGAACTGGAAGATGTTATTTGTTAAAGTACAATGGTGGAAACAAAACAAAAACCATAAATTGTCGAAGATTTTTAAGCTCCATACTAGTTGAAGACCTAGTGTAACATTGCTCGCATTGGAATAGCTAAATAGAATAGCTATGGTCAAACATAATCCTCATAGACTTCTGCAATTGTCACTGTCCACTGTCAGAAGTGCAGTACGAGTTTGTCACTTTGTTTATTTGCGTAACAGACGAAAAAGGAGCTTTTGTTGCACCGTGTCTGGTTGTTTCGAGAAGGGAGGGTCTTTTCATAAGTACGTATCCATTTTATTTATTTTTGCACATAAAAAATAATATGAAATGTTTTAAAAGCAATATCTGAGGCATATCATAGCCAGTACTATAATGCAGCATGTAAGACAGATAATTTTTATTTTAATGAATGCTAGTAACTTCTTGCGCTCATTCATTGATCTGAAGTAATTTGGATTCATTTAGAATTAGATTTAGGCGTGTATTTTAGAGTTAACACATGTAGCTTTGACCATGTATTTTATTATTCAACGTATACGATGATAGCTTGGCGATTTTTGGCAGTTTTTACTGTTGACCATTACTTTTCTTGGCGAGAAAGGAGAAAAAGTCTACTATCATGCAACGATTTTCAAAATAAATGGTGCATTTTTTTTAGCTGTCAATAAATGTAATTTTAATTTTTCTGAATCTTTGGCATTTATATTCTATTGATACATATTCTTGTATAATATTTCTACCACAAAGTGATTAAAAATAAAATTTTCATTTATATGAACTTTTTGTCATGTTTTATTCATGTCATGTCATGTCATTCGCAGAAAATGGTCAGAGATGTAAACGAAATAACATTTTTTTCATCTGTTTATCAGTAGGCAGGGCATAAATAAATGCATGACTTAAGAAGAAGAATTTTTCGGAATGTTCAGAATCGCTTCGTAGCATGTTTACGTATTCTAAATAAATTTGACCAGAAACAAGTAATATAAAAAAAAAATTTAAGTCAATTCCTAATTTTTTTTTCACTCTATTGCAGAAAGTCTTTTATAAATAATTTTCATTCAATTTTTTAAGTTTATCTGGCGCCATCTATTGGTAGATATATGAAACTTAAATGCAAAAAAAAATTAAATTAATCAATTAAATGTAATGAATGAATGAATATTTGAAAAACTGCATTAACATCCAGTGTCATCCCCTACAAGTTCAAAAAAAAAATGTACTTGAACTCGAGTGGATGAATAAAAAGTATTTTATGAACGATTGAAAATTTCAACAAGATATATATAGGGAGAGTGTGAGCTAATAGAAGGAATTGAAAAAGAATCCGAACAGCGATACAGCCTCAGCTCTAGTACGAAAAGGACGAGAGACGTTTGCCCAAAATTCTGCTCCTTTAGAACAAAGGGACGCACTCTATTTTAATACTACTCATTAATTTTTGATTAATAAGATAATTTTCAAACAATTTAAGATAAGTAAAGATAATTTTCTGGAATCGAATGAAAGCCTGGAACGGAAGCTGTTTTGCTCTACTGACAACAAAAGGATTTCCTGGGCATTAAGCATGATAGGCGAAACCGAACACACACAAATAGAGAATCCGAAATCAATACGATAGTAAAGATATAGTGGTATGAATACATGGACTAATTAAAGGAGGAGTTAATACGCATTGAAATTTGTACCTTATTATATGCCGACATAATAAGTAGTTTACAACTGATATCTCATTTTATTTTGTCTGTGTGATGATCCTGAACTATAAAAAATTTCAAGTGATAGTATGAAACTGAAATGTATTACGTGCAAATGCTTGAATATAATTTTCAAATACAGGGTTATTCAAAATGAAGGAGCAGGATTTTGAATTTTCATTTACAACGAACAGGGTAATGATGGTGTCCCTTATGGCAATTTTGGGCAAACATCTGTAGTCTTTTTCGTACTAGAGCTGAGGCTGTATCGCCGTTCGGATTCTTTTTCAATTCCTTCTATTAGCTCACACTCTCCCTATATATATCTTGTTGAAATTTTCAATCGTTCATAAAATACTTTTTATTCATCCGCTCAAGTTCAAATACATTTTTTTGTGAACTTGTAGGGGATGACACTGGATGCTAATGCAGTTTTTTCAAATATTCATTCATTCATTACATTTAATTGATTCATTTTAGTTTTTTTTTACATTTAAGTTTCATATATCTACCAATAGATGGCCCCAGATAAACTTTAAAAAAAATGAATGAAAATTATTTATATAAGACTTTCTGCAATAGAGTGAAAAAAAAATTAGGAATTGACTTAAATTTTTTTTTTATATTACTTGTTTCTGATCAAATTTATTTAGAATACGTAAACATGTTACGAAGCGATGTATGTCATCGATGGATATTAGAAAGGTTCAAAGCTATTTTTCACGGCATTCAACGTGAGCACCATGTGTTATGCGATAAACGTAGATTGGGAAAATCTGCTCCTTTATTTTGTATAACCCTATATGATTGTTTTTGTAATTTTGAATATTTTTTTACTTTATTATTATATATTAATATTATTTAAACTTTTTAAAATTTGGAATATCTGCGATTCTAACCAAAGTACATCTCTGATTTTCTGTCAACTGTCTTACGATGTTACAACACTGTCTTGCATAGCATAAACAGAGTTGTACTACATGGTTATTCAAATGGTTATACATGGTTATTCAAAATGAAGGAGCAGATGTGCCCATTCAAAGTTTGTCACATAACACATGATGCTCAAGTTGAATGCAATGAAAAATAACTTTGAACCTTTCTAATATCCATTCATGTGTAATAAGTGACGCCATCATTGCTTCGTTCACTGTAAATAAAAATTCAAAATCTGCTCCTTCATTTTGAATAAACCTGTAGTTCTTCTTTTCGCACATAACTGATTTATGAAACTGAAGCTCTCTCCTTTCTATTAGTAAGCGATGATAATGAAGAAAAGAGCGTGCATTTCATCTATAACTTATTTCAATATGCAACAGATGGTTTAAAAGAAGAGAGGATCTTCAAAGCTTGAATTTAGGAGTGTTTTATTTACCCTTTTCCAGAGAACAGTTTGATGTAGTCCTTCTGATAAGTTCTCTGTTTGAACTCGACGCACGTCTTGTCCTCGTAGTCCTTCATGGCCTCCAAGATCTTGGCGCGATGCTGCTCTGAAAGACCAAAGAGAAAAGCTTGAATTCTACATTTGGATTCCCGGATTCAACTGGAAAAGGTTTGAAATAACAAAAATATCAACGTTTAATGCATATTTTTGATTAAAATGAGAACATAATTTAGAAGTAGCTATCAGATTAAAACATATTTAAAGTGTGTGCAATTAAATTATTAAAAGATTCTTCTTATTTAAAAAAGATGGCAGCGGGGATTTCATCTGTGAAAATAAAATATAGATTAAAAAAGTCAAAAATCTTGGATGATACTATATACATATGTAATTTCTCTTGATTAATGTTCATAATTTGCACGATAGGCTTTTAATATCAAAACAAGATGTATTTTAAGGTTAAAAAATGATGATTACAGAGAAAGAAAAAGTGTTTTAGAAAACATTGTGATAAAATAATCTAATATTATTTTTTTAAAGTAATTTTATTGCCAGTTAAGAGTTTAGAAAAGAAAATCATAAAAAAAATATTTATTTGTAATTGTTATCAAACCCAGGTAAATAACCTACTTTTTTTTCCTTCGAAGAAAAAAAACATAAAATTATTAAATTTGTATAAGAACGCAGAGGTTATTAACAAAGATAATGAACACTTTTCAAACTAATTTAAAAATAAAGTAAGATGAAGATGAAAGCTCTTTTTCAAAATGGAATTCTTAAAAATTCCTGTCTAGTCTTTTGGAAATAGTGTTATTTCTAATAAAACATAATTTTACACTATTGTTATAAATAATTATAACATCTGGATAATTACTTACTCTGTCATCCCAATTTAAAATTGTATTTCCTGATAATTATAAAATATCGAAGAAATGTTTACATTTTTATTTACTGGTTATTCCAATATACATAATTATTTATACAAGAAAAAGGCAAATAAATTTTTTAAAAACTAATTTTTTTGTTATTGGCAGAAAAGATTTGAATTTCACAATTTATTCGTAGAGTTTCAATAAATTTCTTATAATGCAGGAAGTCAGAATTTGATTTATATAATGTAAATATGTATGGCAAATACATTCAAATACAAAGTTAGTGTTCATATCATAACAATTAGGAAATATAGAGACGAAAAGAAAGTATCTTTTAACTTAACCATCAATTATTCCAGAACAAGGCATATCTGAATTGAGTTTAATTAAATACATTATAAAGCTATAAAATTAAAAAAAATGAAAAATAATTTGAAAAGCTGCTCTAGACTTTTAAAGAAGTTTAAATTCTCAACAAACAGTAGCGTGGAATTATCGTGTTCTATTTGCGATTCTAAAATATTTAGCGGATATCAAACACATTACATATACTTTTACACTGCGAAAAGATTTTGAAATCGAACAACTTGTACAAATCTTAACTAAATTCTTTTTCAACAGATCAATTAGGACTCCCTTACTATATTATTCTTTTGCACATAATAATGTACAGAAATTTACTTCTCACTTTTAGGGATCGATTCCGGATTTACAGATACAGTAATGGAAAACATTAATTCTGGTTTACATGATGTACATTAATAAGAGGAAGGAGATACCAACTGTACTTCTTTAAAAAAAAGAAGTTTTATTTTTGTTTAATATTGACTGCTGATCAATTTTCACTTCATTTCATTCAACGAGTAAGGAAACATGTAATGTCCTCTGGCCTTTGATACCACAGGCTTCAGGTTCGAATCCTGGTGGAGGCATGGATGTTTGTTAGTGGTTCGGAATCCACTTTAAACTGTAGGTCCCGGTCCAATCAGGCTCAATTGGGCACAAAATGACAGTGGAGCGATAAGCCAGACCCAGCATATTTCACATACCCGACTCGTGGCTATGTGTGTAGTAAGGTTCCATCCGCTGGCAGCATTGTTGTAGTTACTGCTTTCAGAAACAAGGAGATTCAATTGCGTTTGTTGCAATATGTGTAAAATCATCTCATCGATAGTCAGACTGCCTCCTGGTAGTTATCCGGTTTTCCCCTCTACGACTTGCATATGCAAGGCAGTTACTTTTAAAAGGCCTGTTCTTCCCGCATCACCCTTCGGTGGGCTGGAAGGGCAGGCCATGGACATACAAGGCCTGCAGATGTTCAATAATAATAGGAAGAATAAAATATTTTACTTTATTTCCCTCTACACAAACAAGCGCAGCGTTTCCGAGCGACAAAAGTTATGGTTGACAAACTTTTGTTTTTTATTCACACTGTTTGATTGCTGAGTAATTGGTTTGGTTTGGTTTGTTGCTCTACGGTCATCTTGTGAAAACAAGGGCTAAACAGACCGGGATCTACAGCTTAAAGGGGATTCCGAACCACTCACAAACATCCATGCCACCGCCAGGATTCGAACCTGAAGCCTGGGATACCAAAGGCTTTACAGATCAGGAACAAAGGCAAAACAGGTTCGGTTGCTATTCGGTTCGATTTGGAAAGCACATGAGGGTCAGCATAATTCTCCCTTTTCATTCACATCTTTAAACCGCATAGAGAGATTTTCTGCTTACAAATTCCATATTCCCTATCTTGAAATATATAAAGAAAGTCTACCATGTGCAAGTCAAGATTCAAATCCTTTCGAATTCCTATGCACTAATCACTAGACCACTGATCAACTAAAAAAAAGGTGAAAAAAGAACATTTTAAAACAAATTGTTTTTGTAGTAAAAATAAATATTTAGTAAGGTGATTTATTTTAAAATTAAAAAAATCAACTCAAAAACTGGTACAGTTGGATTAAGTTCAACTCACAAACATAAATGCCACCGAACAGGATTCGCTTGCTGAGTGAAGTGAAAGGGGAAAATTGCGTTGCTGCCATCTTACCGAGTGACACACGAAAATTAACTGGTGTATTATTTCTTGACATCGCGAAGATAAGTTCGCGTTTGACAAGATATGGCACACCGGATTAATTTTCAAACACAAAAAACTTAACTTCCCGCTCCCGCTTACACTCATCGTTAAATCTTTCTTAGAAAATAGAACTTTTCAAGTAAAACTAAATAACACCATTTCCACAACACGGAAAATTAAAAGCGGACTACCCCAAGGGTCAATTTTATCACCGCTTCTACCGACATCCACACGGCCATGTACGCTGACGACACGGCAATAATCACCCAACATATCCACGCCTTTACTGTGTATTTCAGACTACAAAACTTCATCGAAAGACTAGAAAAATGGCTATACCTTTGGAAAATTAAAGTGAATCCTAGTAAATGTGCTGCACTGATTTTTCATAGAAGAAGAGCACAAATTAATATGCACCAATTCACAATCTTTAATGAACCAGTGCCTTTTGTTACTGAATATAAGTACTTGGGGGTCATACTAGATAGAAAATTAAATTACAGTAAACATTTAACTTATACCATGGGAAAAGCAATTAAAGCTAAACGCTTGTAACTCCTCTTATTAACAGAAAAAGGAAACTTTCGATCGGAGGTAAACTCACCATTTATATCTCGCTAATAAGACCCATTCTACTATATGCAACTCCAGTATGGATCAACGCAGCCATAAATTCTCTTAAAAAATTTCAGGCCTTCCAAAATCAGATGCTCCTAACTATTACCAATGCACCACTCCACTACAATAGGCAAATGATCCATAAAGAATTAAACTTAGAACCTCTTCTTAACTATGCTAAAAAGATCACCGAAAACTTTCTCATCAAAATTCCTAATACTAAAAATCCGCTCCTTTTAAATCTACCGAATTACAACCATAACTCTACGTATGCAAAAAAGCGCCCCAGATCTATTTTCAACCATGATTTTCTCTCGTTTCCAGTCGCGAAACGTATCCACATCGATCCCGGATAAAATTCTTCAAAGTCAAAAATTTTCTCTCCGAATGGGTATTCTTGCTCACTCGTTTTTCCATCCAATGAAATCGTTCGCTTTATTTTCGTCCGCCATCCACAGAAATGCACTTCACCATGATACCGGCAAAACAACTATCTTTGTTTATGCGATGTAGACTCTGCCCTCTCTTTCCTTTCTTCTTTTTAAGGAATGGTACTCTATAGGCTTATAAATTAAAATTCTTTTATATGTTTTTAAATTTTTTAAAACATATACACTTAAATATAATTATTAAATTCTGTAATAGTTTTTTAAATACTAAGCACCTCTAATACTCTTTAAATACTCTTTTTATACAGAGCATGGGCTCTTTTTTAATATTCTTTCATTAAAAGTTTTGTATTTTGGTAAATAATTTAATTATGATTTTTAAAAATTACATGGAGGTACAGGGAAAATCCTAAGTACTCCAATCATACACAAACCTTTACTTTACTTTACTATCTTACCGAGTGAGGCGTCGATCACGTAGGGCACAACTGCGGCCGTCCATCGAAGTTGAAATCCTGGAATCACATTCTTATCCTAGCAAACGGAAAACATCCAATAAATTTCAAAGCAATACATATATATCATAAATGGTTGAAAAAAGTTAAAAAAATTACAATATTTTTTATTGAGGTTAAATTTTATTCATTATTAGATATACAACAATTTTAAATTTCTTACAATTTTATGAATGAACTTTAAAATTACTTACTTACCATTTTAATAATTTTTCTTGAAACATTTACTTTAAGAAAATAAATTTGAATATAATTTCTTATTTTATAAATTACAAAAAGGATTAAATGTTTCTAAAGCTAGATGTTTCAATAAAATATTTTATTAAATTCCTTCTATTAGCTCACACTCTCCGTCTATATATCTTGTTCAAATTTTCAATCGTTCATAAAATACATTTTAGTCATCCACTCGAGTTCAAGTACATTTTTTTTTGAACTTGTAGTGGTTGACACTGGATGCTAATACAGTTTTTTCAAATATTAATTAATTCATTAAATTTAATTCATTAATTTTAGTTTTATACGGGAGAAATATTCATATATTCAAGTTGCTCTTTCTTCTCATTTGCTCATCATTAATTGATTATTAATTAGTTAATAATATCTTTTTTCTCATAACTAATTATTAATTAATTAATGACTATTAATTATTTTTATTCATTTAATTATTAATTATTATTATTTTATTATCAAGTATTT
>BPLQ01007637.1:150807-165928 GCA_021605075.1 Caerostris darwini | reverse complement strand
AGTATTTTTATTATTCATTCAATATATATTATTCAATTTTTGAAATAGTGTAACTACAAATTGGAAATAATATTAAAAAAATCGTCTGATTTTAATTTATTCATTTAATTATTAATTATTATTATTTTATTATCAAGTATTTTTATTATTCATTCAATATATATTATTCAATTTTTGAAATAATGTAACTACAAATTGGAAATAATATAAAAAAAATCGTCTGATTTTAATTTATTCATTTAATTATTAATTATTTTTATTTTATTATCAAATAATTTTATTATTCATTTAATATATATTGTTCAATTTTTAAAATAATGTAACTACAAATTGGCAGTAATATAAAAAATCGTCTGATTTTAATTTAGCTTATTTTTCTGGATATTATTATTCTTAATTTTTTACGTTTGAAATTTGAAACGATCGTAGAACCTGAATGACCGAGTGGCTAGCGCTCTGGCGATCGGTACCCACATCTGTCGGGTTCGAGTCCCGGCGGTGTAATGGATGTTTGTAGTGGCTCAGAATACACTTTAAACCGTAGGTCTCGTTCTTAATAGGATCGTAGAGCCTTGCGGGGGCATTGTTACTCCGCGTCCGTGTCTTGTTTTCTAGTTACACGCGCCACCTGGGTAATGCAAAGTGAGTAACGTCTGTGCAGCGCTTACCTTAAGGCGATCAAGCTGTCAAAGTGTTTGATAGCTGCATTAAAAAAAAAAAAAAAAAAAATGAAACAATCGTGTTTGAGTGTTCTTGTTAATGTATTCTATATTTTTTAATTTTAAACTATCAAAAAGTTTTTAATTAAATTTGAAATATAGCCAAATATATTTGCTTTTATTATTTTTATCGTATGTATTTGCTTTTATTATTTTTGCTGTAATTCGAGATTGCTGTTCTTTTTTTTTATTATTAAATTCCTTCTATTAGCTCACACTCTCCATATATATATCTTGTTCAAATTTTCAATCGTTAATAAAACACTTTTTATTCATCCACTCAAGTTCAAATAAATTTTTTTTGCACTTGCAGTGGATGACACTAGATGTCAATACAGTTTTTTCAAATATTAATTCATTCATTAAATTTAATTAATTAATTATATTTTTTTTAGATTTAAGTTGCATGTATCTACCAATAGAGGGTGCCAGATAAACTTAAAAAAATGAATGAAAATTATTTATAAAGGACTTTCTGCAATAGAGTGAAAAAAAAATTAGAATTGACTTCTTATTACTTGTTTTTCAGATAACAGAAGATAAAATGTCAATATTCAAATACAAATATTAAAGTAGCCATTTAGTATTTATATTTAAATTACATATAACATGAGGCCCAAAGGTAAAATTAATAAATTATAGCTTCTTTCGACTAAAATAAAAAAAAATAAAAATAATATAAAAAATTTTTTTTAAAGGCAATTCTTACTTTTTTGTCACTATATTGCAAAAAAGTCCTTTGTAAATAATTTCCATTCATTTTTTTAAGTTTATCTGTCGCCATCTATTGGTGGATATATCCACTACAAGTTCAAAAAAAGTGTATATGAACTTGAGTGGCTGAATAAAAAGTATTTTACTAACGATTGAAAATTTGAACAAGATATATATATACGGAGAGTGTGAGCTAATAGAAGGAATTGAAAAAACTAGCATCTTGAGTAACTATTATAACCCATAATGTATTTATATGATTCAATAAAAGCTGCTTTGAGATGGGCCAGCTAGTTTTGCTTCCACAAAGCCAAATGTGTTATTGAACGAGTGGGCCAGTGAAAATAAATGAAGCCATATTCTCACTATTTATTAACAAGGGGTTCCTCATTTTGATATATTCTATAAAAATAATGATTTGATCAACTGTTAACATTGAACATATTTCACAACATTTCGTTTGGCTTAGACAGCATTGTAATTTTAATATTCTATGAAAACAATCAGTGTGGCAAAAATATGAATTGAGTATTAATAAAATAGAGCGCATTCCTCTATTCTAAAGGAACAGAAATTTGGGGCAAACATCAACCTCCCTTTTCGCACTGAAGTTGGCGTTGCATCTCAGCTTGACTTCTTATCCCTGTTCCTATTTATTTAGAAAACGTAGACATATTACGAACTGATTATGAATATTCCAAGAAATATTTCTCTTAAAATAATACATTAATTTAACTATTTATTTACTAACGATAAAATAAATACAAGAAATTATAAGTTTTAAATTTTGATCATTTTGTATGAAATATAACAAAGCATTAAAAAAAATAAAAAGATCATATAAATTAATGTTTTAAATTTTAATATTTTTGGGAAGAAAATTTATTATTAGAAAATAAATGCCAAATATTTAGTAAAATTAAATTTACATTTATTGACAGTAAAAAAAAAAAAGTTAATAATTTCTTTTGAAAATTGTTGTATGACATAGACCTTTTTCTGCCTTCTCGCCAACAGCATAGAGTAGTAACGGCCAACAGTAAAGAATGTTGACGAAAATCGACCAGCAATTATTGCATGTTGTTACAACAAAACTTTGAAATTTAAGGTTTAAACTCATTCTAAATAACAGTGTGTATTCCTTAATGCAACGTAAGCTCATTTTTTTCAATTCCTTCTATTAGCTCACACTCTCCCTATATATATATCTTGTTCAAATTTTCAATCGTTCATAATATACTTTTTATTCATACACTCAAGTTCAAATACATTTTTTTTAACATTATTAATTCAGTAATTCAATTTAATTCATTAATTTTAGTTTTTTTTAGATTTCAGTTGAATGTATCTACCACTAGATGGCGCCAGATAAACTTAAAAAATTGAATGAAAATTATTTATAAAGGGAAATTTTTTTTTTATATTACTTGTTTTATCTGTAACGCAAGTATACAAAGCGACCAATCAAGTACAAATGAATGACAAAGAGACGATAGACGATGATTCATACGATAAAAGTGACCACACATTACGTCATTTCTGACAGTGTGGATTTCAAAAGTCATGTGAGGTATATGATCATGGGATAATTATGTTTGCCCCAAACTAGTAAGCCCGTTGCTTTCTCTATTATATCACTACTCCTTGAACTGACGACGGATTGAGTGGTAACTTAGAATGCCGCCAAGTTAGACCGATTCAAAGAGTGCAATACAGTAGAGGACAAAGATTAATTAAAAAGGGTTTCAGTTTCAATTAAAATAACTTTATATTTATTAACTAACATTTTAAAATTATATGATATTAGAAGAAAAACTAGACGAAAAGAAAACTACACATTTGTTAATAAACTTTTTTCTTTCGAAACTACTTTGGATCGAGTATATCTTACTAACACCCCTAACAAGTAATCGATAAATCCCTTTCCGCTTTTTAACCGGATGTTTACCTTCCAACACAATTTGGGATCGAACTATACTAGAGTTATTAGTACTAGCTTCTAATATATTTATAAAAAACCTTTATCCTAGTATTTAAAGTACTTAAAAAATGATAATTTTTATCATATATGCTTTGTTTATTTTAGTATTTTTCTGAGTTTGGATTTAAATTTTACATTTTAGAAATAAATATTTGTTTCGTTAGGTAAATTTCGGTATGTAACTAAGATGTCTTTTTTAAATTCCTGCACTTGTAGAGAATTTTATCATCGGGAATGTCAGTGAAGTATTTCTTTAAGAAGCGTAAGTATTAGAATCATGGATTTATTGAATTAAATGTAAATCCAAAGGAGCGTCCTCTTACGTTTGGATCAATTCCCAACATGTCTCCTCCGAACAAATCGGGGTTCTGCATAGGATCTGAAAAAATAACAATTTAGTTCACACTTTGTAAATAAGATTTATATTTGATGCTAAACTAAAATGAATACATATAAATATGATATTTGCTTCATGCAAAAAAAAAAGAAAAAATCAAAATCAACAAAAAAAATATATCTTTTCTAAAATGTACATTAAATGCATTACTGGAGATTTTTTCTTCAATATATTCAACAGAGTCGTTTCTTAAATGCAAAATGCTTTTTTTTTCAAATTCAACTCCAGGAATCCAAAGCCTTAATTCTTTCTTTAATTGCGATGCCTTGTACTTTTGGCTTGCCTTGAAGTTTAGGGATTCATCTTTTTTTAGGTAGTCTTTGTTTTAGATTCAATCAATTAGCAAAATTAAAATCATATGGAATTGTTAATGGCTTAATACATATTTTCAAAATAAAAATGCCACTCTATATTCGTATTCATGAATTTCATAAAATGAAATTCTACGATGTTTTGATAAAAAATGATGATTTAAAAGATAAAAACATTTATGATAAAAATTATTATTTCTGCTTTTTTTTCTTAAATAATTTGTAAATATTCTTTTTCATATGACCTAACGTATAATAAACGAAAAAAAAAAATGCTATCATTGATTGAATTTTGATCACTTAAATAAAAAATGCATATCTTACAGTAAAAAAGTATTTTTAACAATTATTTTAGGTTTGGACAATTATGATAAACTTGGAAAAAAATGTTAAATACTAAATTTTGGATGGAAGGAATATAATTTACTACCTTAAATGTATGTTGTTATTCTAACATTTTATGGGAATGCACGAATTCATCTCATCATATCTAAATGAAGAGTCATAAATGTAATTTCAAATGGACATTCGAAAGAACAGAAAAAACATTACCAACAGCTTCGACAAAGAGATTATGCTAAAAAAATAAATTCTGGTGCGCAGAGTCAGCTATGAATTTGACTTACCAATTACTGACTGTAATGAAATGTTCATACGATCAGAAAAACACAATAATTCTTAAACGTTCATACAGTCAATAAAACATAATTGCCCTGAAACGTTCTCTCGAAATATTCATAAAGACAGTAAAATCATAATCGTTCTGAAGCATTTTCTGAAAATGTTCATACAAAACGTAAAAATTATCGTTCCGAAACATTCTCTTGAAACTTTTATGCAATCCGTAAGACATAATCGTTCTGAAACGTTCATAAAGTCGTTCAGACTGAAATGAGTATATATTTCTGGGCAATGAAGATATATTTTTAAGCCTTGTTGTAAGAAAGACAAGAATGTGTCCTATTCCTCTTTTTTACAATTTGAGGAATTTTTTCATTTTTCAACTTTGTTTTTACAGTTTTCTGAAACTAATGGCTTTGTCTAAAATTGCAATCAAAATATACGAAAAATCCCAATTTTTTTCATTAAATGATTGCATTTTTAAAGTGTATTTTTAAATAAAACGTCTTAATAAACAGGAACGATTTTCGCCTTTGAGTTTTTTTTGAAGAAATGATACATTTTCTCATCATATATATATTTTTTAGCACTTACCCGCATTCTGGCCGAAGGGAAGGGCCAAAGAAGAGCCCACGAGAGCCAACAACAGTAATAGGGTACCCATTTCGTAGGCGATGGAATCTCGGGTGTTTGTTTCGAACGGCAATCCTTTCTTTTGAGAGATAAGGATCGAAAAAATCGCTTAGTCAGGCGTGGGAAAACGACACTTGGTCAGAGAGAATCCGTATCGTATCAAGCAGTTCTTCCACTGCTTACAAGTACTTCTTTTTGAGGAAACATCTGTATCAAGCAATATCATGCTTATTTTTACATTTACTTCGAGAAATCGTATTATCACTTTAGAAACAGATTGTTAAAAATCCCATACATTAGGAGATATTATTTAACAAATTTATACAGTTAGAAAACTAAAATTAAAACTCCTGTTAAATATGAAAAAAAAAAAAAATTAGAATTTAGATCCTCGGAATACATCCTTCCCAGACCGAAATTTCCACATCGGGATTGAGCAGGTTCATACGCGGGGTGAAATTGTACAATGTCATTTATCGTTTCTTATTGCATTGAGGTTGCTCGTTTCATTTTTACATTAACTCATTTCGCGGTCACAATGCTTTCCAATCGCCTTACTCAAACAGTCCTCCCTCTAACGGGAACTAGTTTGAGGTCGAAATGCAAGTTCCGCACATATGTCACTGAAGTGTCAGCAGTGTGCTGGGTGTCCTCTCTCCATATATACATTTCCCACTACTCTAAATTTAAAAAAAAAAGTGCCTGAATGTGGGAGTTCAGTTGGAAACAGGTTAGAAAAATTGCAGTGGCTCGATGAACTCAAAAGATGCTATTTCTCCAAGTTACAAAGGCAAAATGTGTAATTTTCCGCCTCTTTCACATGAGGCTCTCGGAATAAGACTAAATATCTACCTTTCTAGAAAAGGAAGCGCTCAAATCAAAGTGGCCGATGTTTTAAAACTTGAAGTGTTTTAAACTTGAATCAACGTAATTATAATGTATCTGCGGAAATGGACTACATAAATCCAAAGAATGGGGTGAAGCATTTCTGCTGTAAGATTATAACGTGAAACAGCATATGGCCACAGTGGTGTCTCAAAAGAGAACAAAAGAGTCCGTTTAACCCCCACTCCACTGTAATGAATCCTAACTTTAAACTGTAGGTCCCGGTCTCCTTAGCTTAAAGTGTGCACAAGATGACCGTAGAGAGACAAACCAAACCTTAATGAATCCTTATCATTTACGGAAGAATTTGATTATCTTCAAATCTCGGTTGACATCAAAGTAAGCTGAATCCTTTCAGTTCCGGTTGTTCGCATCACACGAAAAAGATTTCAGAAAAATTACAACCATTTTGCTAACGAGAAGCAAGTCAGTTTCATATAGGGCTGCAGTGCATTTTCCAAACCTTTAATGAATGTGTTTTTGTTTTACTACAAGAATAGTATAAAGTAAATTAATTATAAAAATACTAATGTCATTATCATAACTATAAAAATGTACGCAATTTTGTAAAATTTTATTTGTTCTTGTTACAAATATTTATTGCATTAGTTTTTTATACTGATATAATAAAAATCATATTAATAACAGAAAAAAAACCCTTTAGCAACTTTAAACTTGCTTTAATTTTGTTTTTATAAACTTTGACAAGTTTTATGACTCTATATATCCTGTGAATATACTCTAGGGAAAACGGATATATTTAATATAATTCATTCATTTCTGTATTTAATCTGTTTCATTCATTTGCGCATTTAATCTGCTTTATTCATTTGTGCAATTAATCTATTTCATTCATTTGTGGATTTAATCTAATTAATTTTTGCATTTAATCTGTTTCATTCAATTGTGCATTTAAACTAATTAATTTGTTCATTTAATCTGTTTCATTCATTTGTGTATTTAGCATTTACTCTAATTCATTTATGCACTAATTCACCAAAACAACAGCTCTCTAATAAGTTTACACATAAAAATATCTGAAGTGTAAAGAAAGCTACAATGGACACTTAAAACCAACAATATATTTTAAGAGCTAAAGAAAAATGTTTTTGAAAAGGGACCAGTTTCCATATTAAAATGCAAGGGTTAATTAAAAGAGATTAAAAACAAACGTTGATGAATAATTCAGACCAGCATGAAATGCAAATTAATTTTTTATTTCATTCTCTCGGGAGATGCTTCAGTTCTTTCTCTGCTTCTCCTTCTTCATCCACTCCTCGTCGCACCAGTACATCTTGCGCACTCTCTTGACGTCGCTGGCGCTCAGGCCCGGTTTGTCGTAGGTCTCGTACAGCCTGACGCCCGTCTTGGCCACCATCGTGTTGGACTTGTTGTCCTTGGAGAAGGCCGTGTTGCCGTACAGCATCACCGAGGTGTAGTCGAATGTGTCGAGCAAACTGTTCCTGTGTCTCTCCAATTTAGTGAACTGGTCTTCCAGTCCTGCGCAAGAAGAATTTCATTGCAGCACGATGGTTGAAAAAAAAATAATAGTATGAATTGCAAGAAAAACAGTTTTGCTTTAAAATGACTATTTGATATTGTTGGTTTGCTTGGAGTTTAATTCGAACTCAAAAGCAAAGGGTTATTCGGGATAAATGACTGCCTTTAATAGTAAACATCGGCTTTTGTGGATTATGCAAATTAGGAAGGGTATAAAAGCAGTTTGTATGAATCACTTGAGCTGAGTTTAATACTACTGAAACTAATACTAATTGGAATAAGTTCACTAATATCCTCGCTATTATTCCTTCATTACTTAAAACTAAAATTAATTCTACTGACTGATAATATAATAGAAGATCTGAAAACTAATATTACTAATGCTTGTAACGCATCTTCTAAACCTCCTAATAAAACATAATACTTACTTTCTTCCTCCGTATATTAAAAATCTTATCACAGTTCGCAATAGAGCACGTAAAAATTAGCAACTTTCTCCGGATCCACAGTCTAAGCAAATCTACAATAACGCGCAATCTAAATTTCGCAAAATCCTCAAGAAGTTCAAACCAGACTCTTGGAACTACAAGCTGCAAAACCTTACTACTGAAGACAATTCTGTCTGGTGCACAACGAGCAGTCTCAATAAAAAACGTATTGCTGTGCATCATTTAACTAACCCTGACTATGGTAATAACAAAGCTGTTACTAACCAGCAAAAAGCTGAAACTCTTGCTACTGCTTATCAAGATCAATTCAAAGATAATGATATTTAGGACTCTATTACTTTGTTTACTCTAAGATTAATTCCTTTAACAATACTAACCATTCCATGATTTCTCACTCTATTAATCCTTCGGAAATTATTCAACTAATCAGATACCAAAATTAATAAAGCACCTGGAATTGACAATATCACTAATAAAATACTTTAGAAACTACCTATCAATATCATTTTTATTATTACTAATGCTATTCTTAACCTTGCCTACTATCCCTCTTCTTGTAAAATCGCTCGCATTCTTCCTATTCTTAAATTGGCCAAAGATGCTGCTTACCCCTCCACTTATCGACCTATCACGCTTCTTCCTACTTTGAGCAAAATTATTGAAAAAAATCATCCTTAACCAAGGAATCCTACCTACAGTTTCAAAAGGCCGTAACAAAATTAATGAAAAATTCTGAAACTATCTGGACACTCAGAATAAAAATTAGGAATAATAGTTTTAATATATTGTTTAATTTAATCTAGTTTATTAATATTGCCTTCTATATTTATTTTCATTTTCTACTAATATTATGGGCCAGAGGGAATATTGAATAAGCAAGATTAATATTTTTTCCTTTCAATAAGAACGTTACATTGAGAAAATATTTGCTTATGAGCTATCTTTAAAGTTGTATCTGTATTAAAAATGGTAAGATAAATCACCTGGTCGAATGTTGTCCCAGTAGATTATGAGGAAGTCATCCCTGTCCGACCTGTTCTGCTCGTGATAGAACCCGATGGCGTGGCCCAGCTCGTGGACGATGGTTCCCTTGAAGATGCAGCCGGGCCCCAGGGACACGGGTTGCTGACCACCGATCATGCCGACGTGGGAATAGCACCTGTTGGATTAAAATGAAAAGGTATTATGAACGGCGGTATTTTACTTCATTTCTTAAAAACTTGAAAGTGCTCATTTTTAGGGCGAATAAATCAGAACGGCATAAATGTCGCTGCCCTCTAAGTGTCCAAAAGCTCAGCAAAGACTTCTGCTATCTCCGTGCACTTGGTAACCTGGATCAATAGCTGAAAAGAGGAATACATGGACATTCACTGGACGATCCTACAGTGGCTCCATTGTTGGTGAGTTAGGACACTCCCCCCTCCCTGAAAGGAGATCACCTGTAATACGCAGTGTATAACAAATTATCAAATAATAATTCAAAATTATTATTTGACGTACTTATCTACCAATAGCGTTCAGTTTCTACATTCATGGCATAAAACTAACGCAAGGGCCTGAAGGCTAATGGCTAGCTCTCTGGCCAGTGGTACCACAGGCATAAGGCTCGAATCCTGGCGGTGGCATGGATATTTGAGAGTTGTTCGGAATTCAGACTAAACTGTAGGTCCCGGTATAATTAGTCCAAAATGTGCACAAAATAACCGTAGAGCGACAAACTAAACTAACTAAAACTAACAAAGCAATTTTCAGTTTGAAAGAGTGCTTTGGTTACCATAGTTACATAAAAATTGTTATAAATTATATGTTAAACTAGAAGATGTTATGAGTTAAATGACTATGGTGCTAAAAAAAAGACTTTTTTCAAAGATTTTTAATCTTCATATTTGCTGGATATATAAAGTAGTAAAACAATAGAACGTACATCGGGGTTGCCAGTTTGGGTCAAACTTGCTCTTCACTTGCTCTATATAACTCACGTGACTTTTACAATCGGCATTGTCGGGAGTGCCGTGATGGCTTCTTACTTTGTCTACTTGCGTTACAGAAGAATGCGTTGCGTTTTATCTCATATCATATTTTCGCACTTGTATCCTTTTATTTATCGCGTTAAGTGTCTTGTTGTTTCAAGAAATTTATGAAAAAGAAAAGAGACCTTACAATTTTTGCAAGTACATATTAATTTTATTTATTTGTTGCATTGAATGAATATAGGATTTTTTAAAAGCAATTTTATTGTGCATAAGCAATTCATATCAGATGTATAACGTAGCGTAGGGTAGTACTCATTTAAAATTAGTTCTAGGTATGTATTTAAGGCTTTATTTTTTAACACATGCGATGTTTTCTTGACCATTTTGCCAATCATCTTTACTGTCGGCCATTATTACAACTCTAGGCTGTTAGCTCGATGGGAGAAAAGGTCTACCATCTTGCAACGTATCTGGGCTCATTTTTTCAGCTGTAAATATAAATTATAGAAATATGTAAATTTAATTTATCAAAATATTTGGCAATTATATTCTATCAATACATTTTCTTGTAATATTTTTGCTAAAAAATGATTAAAAATAACATTTCATTTCTATGAACTTTTGGCAATATTATACACTGAAGTGACAAAAGTCATGGGATACCTCTTAATATCGTGTCGGCCCTCCTTTCGCCCGGCGAAGTGCAGCAACTCGACGTGGCATGGACTCAACAAGTCGTTGGAAGTCTTCTGCAGGAATATTGAGCCATGCTGTCTCGATAGACGTCCATAATTGTGAAAGCGTTGATGGTGCAGGATTTTGGGCACGAACAGACCTCTCGATGATGTCCCATAAATGCTCGATGGGATTCATGTCGGGCGATCTAGGTGGCCAGATCATTCGTTGGAATTGTCCAGAATGTTCTTCAAACCAATCGCGAACAGTTGTGGCCCGGTGACATGGCGCATTGTCATCCATAAAAATCCCATCGTTGTTTGGGTACATGAAGTCCATGAATGGCTGCAAGTGATCTCCAAGTAGCTGAACATAAGCATTTCCAGTCAATGTTCGGTCCAGTCGCACCAGAGGACCAAGTCCATTCCATGAAAAAACAGCCCACACCATTACGAAGCCACCACCAGCTTGAACAGTGCCTTGCTGACAGTTTGGGTCCATGGCTTCGTGGGGTCTGCGCCACACTCGAACCCTACCATCAGCTTTACCAACTGAAATCGTGACTCATCGGACCAGGCCACGGTTTTCCATTCATCTAGGGAACAACCGATATGCTCACGTGCCCACGAGAGTCGCTGCAAGCGATGTCGTTCTGTCAGTAAAGGCACTCGAGTCGGTCTTCTGCTGGAATAGCCCAAGAAAGCCAAATTTCTCCGCACAGTTCTAACAGACAAGTCCCTTGTACGTCCCACATTGATTTCTGCGGTTATTTGACGCAGTGTTGCTTGTCTGTTAGAATTTACGACTCTTTGCAGACGTCGCCGGTCTCGGTCGTTAAGTGCAGGCGGTCGACCACTGCGCTGTCCATGGTGGGATGTTATGCCTGAAATTTCATACTCTCGGCACACTCTTGACACAGTGGATCTGGGAATGTTGAATTCCCTAACGATTTCCGAAATGGCATGACCCATGCGTCTAGCTCCAACTAACATTCCGCGTTCAAAGTCTGTTAATTCCCGTCGTGCGGTCATCATCACGTCAAAACCTCTTCACATGAATAACTTGAACAGAAATGAAAGCTCTGCGCATTTATACCTGTTCTACGCGATGCTACTGCCATCTGAAAATTTGCATATTGCTATCCCATGACTTTTGTCACTTCAGTGTATATTCTATACAAAATGAAAACAAAATAACATTTCTTGTATCTATTTTATCGTTAATAAGCAGATAGCTAAATAAATATATGACTTGTGACTTGTATTGTGAAGAATTTCTCAGAATTCTCAAAACATGTTTACTATACACTATTTATGCTAAATAAATACGCGCAGGTAAAAAGAGCCAAGTAGCGATGAAGCGCCAACTCTAGTACGAATAGGATGGGACATGTTTGTCACAACTCTACGTCCGTTTAGAATAAGGGAATTATATTATTATTCTACGGCTGGAATGACGAAAATCTTGATAGTGCCACATAGTTAATCTGGTCATGGATGAAAGATTTTCTATTAATTTTTTTTACAACTTCACTCCATGTTTTTTTCACCAGAACATACCAATTCACATCATTCTATGTCGAATTTTGTAAGAATCCTTCCATTTTCCACAACTGTTATGTTTTAAAGATTATTTTATTTTTGAAGTTTTATTAACTTAGTTTTGACATCTTGGAAGTTTGTTTTGGATTATTTATGTTTAGAAGACTTCTTACATTTCTCTCACAAAAAGTTTTTATCAAGGCAAAAACATTCTTTGGTAACTATTTTGTAGAATTGATTTTTTATGAAATATCAGAAAAAAATTTTTTTCCTAGATTTTACGCAGCTGACCCTTTGATATGTGTCCTCCAATTTTTTTTTTTTTAGCGGATAATAAGAAAATTTAAGTTTGTTTAATTTTTTTTGATGTACTGTGACAAGCAATTCGAAAATGTACAAAGTAAAAGTAAAGAAATATCGCTAGCTGGCTTGACAAGCTGCAATTCATTTAATAGCCTCAGTGCCAAGTGTGACAATGTTGGAGATTTACTAGGCAAGATTATTAAAAACAAAGATATCTAATTTTATTAATAAAAAGTATATTATATTATTATTTATATCTAATTTATTAATAACAAAGATATATATTTTTCTAGAAAGATTGGAAGTTCTTTGGTATAAATGCAAGACACTATATAGAAGTTCTACATGTGTGGCAATAACTTGAGTTTATTCTTTCTTTGTTGGTGTTTCAATCTGTTTAGCTTGCTTTCGTCCTTTACTAAAAATTAAAAATAAACTTATATTTTAAAAAAAATCAATGGCCCCCCCCCCCCCACGCAAACAGCAAATCCAAAATCAATGCAATAATAAAGATATGGTGCTGTGGGTTAATTAAGGGATGAGATAATAGGCATTGAAATTTGTATCCTTATTACTATATGACTACATAATGAATAGTTAATTGCTAATATCTCCTTTATTGTGGCGGTTTATAGATCCTGAGCCATAAAATATTTCGAAGGAGTGAAATATGAATATGTATTATATAAAAATGGTTAAATATAATTTCGAAGTAATGTTTTTTCTTTTCCACCCATAACTGATTTATGAAGCTGAATTTGTTTTATTTGCAATAATAAGAGGGAATAATGAAGAAAGAATAGCAACTTATTTCAATATGCAACAGATGGTTTAAAAGAAGAGAGGATCTTCAAAGCTCGAATTTAGGAGTGTTTCATTTACCCTTGTCCCGAGAACAGTTTGATGTAGTCCTTCTGGTAAGTTCTCTGTTTGAACTCGACGCACGTCTTGTCCTCGTAGTCCTTCATGGCCTCCAAGATCTTGGCACGATGCTGCTCTGAAAGACCAAAGATACATAGCTTAAATTCTACATTTGGATTCACGGATTCAATTGGAAAAGAATGCCAGCTTTTAATGCATATTAGATATTTTTGATTAAAATAAGGAGGGCAGAATTTAGTAGTAGTTATCGAATTATTAAAACACATTTAAAGAGAGTGCAACTAAATTATTAAAAGATGGCAGAAGAAATTTCAAGTTCCAAAATAAAATATTAATTAAAAAAAAATCAATGATCAATCAATAATTTTAATAATTTTTTAAAAATATTAATTTAAAATTAATTTTTTAAAATTGAATGATTTGCACAACAGTTTTCTAATATCAAAACAAGAGAGTACTATAACTTAAGGTAAAAAAATGATGATAATAGAAAAGAATAAAGTGTTTTAAATAGATAAAATTGATAAATAATATAATTCTGATTAAATAATCTAATAGCTGAAATTACTAAAAGATTCTTCCCATTTAATAGATGGCAGATTAAATTTCAAGTTCCAAAATAAAATATTAATTTGAAAAATCTTTTATCTTGAATGACGTTATATAAATAGATCTCTTCTGATTAATGTCCCTAATTTAGACTGTGTAAATTTTGGACATTAATGGACATGAGTTTAATATTAAGGCGAGAGAATCCAATAGTTTAAGATAAAAAATATTGATTACAGACAAAAGAGATAGTGTTTTAGTCCTGCGGAAAAGTGTGCCCTTCCCGCACCAATCGTCAGTGGGCTGTTCATGGGATACACGAGGTCCACTGATGTTCAATAATAATGGGAAGAAAACCATATTTTATGTTACTTCCCTCTACACAAACAAGAGAAGCTTTTTTGTGAGACGAAAGTTGCGCTTGCGGAACAACACTAGCTGGTTTTTTTTCAATCACACCTTGCTTTCTGAGTGAAGTGAAAGTTGCGTTTGTGATTCGCTGCCATCTTACCGAGTGAAGCGTCGATTTCATAGGGCACAACGGCTCCTGTCCACCGAAGTTGGAATCCTGGAATCACATTCTTATCCTAACAAATGTAAAACATCCAATAAATTTCAAAACAATAAATATATTATAATTGGTTTGAATAAAGTTCAAATACACTATTTTTTCTTGACGTGAGATTTTATTCATTATTAAAAGACGATGTACTACAATTTTAAATTTCTACAATTTTATGAATAAATTTGCCTACTTACCATTTAATAATTTTTCCTGAAACATTTACTTTAAGGATATTAATTTGAATAATTTATTATTTTATAAATTACAAAACGATTAAATGCTTTTAAAGCTAGATGTTTCAATATAGTATTTTATTTTTCATTCAAGATAAAATGTTATTATACAAAAAGAAATTTTAAACTAGCCATTTCGTATTTATATTTAAATTACATATAACATGAAGCACAAAAGTAAAATTAATAA
>BPLQ01007637.1:31927-145807 GCA_021605075.1 Caerostris darwini | reverse complement strand
AGAAGTGGGGGATGTTGTGTATCTCAATACTCCCAAGATTAAAATTCCTTCTTCTAAGAAACTTTCGAAATTAAATGAGGGTCCCTTTAGAGTGATTACAAAACACAGTCCAGTTATATTTGAAATCAAACATTTAAATAAGCCAGAAAATGTACAAAAAGTCCATCTTAATCGTATTTTTAAAGTGCCAGAGAGAGCTATTTTTGAATGGGAAAGCCCCAGCAATGCAGAGTTGGAGAATATTGTTGACGTGAGTTCCACTTCCGTTCAGCGGTTGCCCTCAGAGGAGGAAATCTTAAAGAAGTTCCCACCATATACTTTACCGCTTGAGACGAGAAATTTCCTGGAAGAAGAAAACTATGAGAATCAGAGGATCAATCTTTCAAGGTCAGGGGAGGAGCTTTCTGAGGTTCCTGAGCCAGTAGTGGAAATTCAAAATGACGAGGGTGGATTGGTTCTCATTCCTTCTGAGTCAAACGAACATCAGTTATCTAGCTGTGAAGAGGTGGTCGGGATGCAGACTTGTAATAGTGACAACAGTGAGGTAATTCATGAGGGTTCTGTTTCAGGGGATACTGAGGGTAATACACAAACAGAAAACAGCTGGAGCAATAGGCTACGGCCAAGAGATCGATCTGGGTTTGTGAAGAAATAGATGTGATGGTGTGTCAATTGGAGATGTTTCTTTTGTTGAAGGAAAGGAATATGTATGTCATATGTAGGTTTATTAGGTGTATGTTTATTTGTCTTATTTTTTTTAGTTGCGTATAACATTCTATTTCGAATGGTGTGTATAATTTTTTTTTCTATTCCTTCTTTTTGAGGTACATGTAGTAGTCAGAAAATATGAGAGCCAAATTTTTAATTTAATGAAGTATAACACTCTTGGGAGGCAACAAAGGGTGAGGTGTTTAAAAAATTTTTTCTTCGCGGTATTTTCTTCATGTATGAGTTAGGCATGAAAAGGAGCGCATCATTCGTTGCGCAAAGAGAAGTAGTTGAGTTATATGAACACTTTGGTGCATATATTTTGCTTTTATTACCTTATGCGTGTGTGGCCAACTTATTTATTTATATTTTGTCTTGGATCGAGGTGGGGGCAGAGTTGACGAACGGGAATACCTTCCGTGCGTCAAGCAAAAGCTTTGTGGGTGAAGTCTTGCTTTGGGAAGCCCAGCTCAAAGAGCGGCATTGTAATGTTTCAAATCTGGGGGATTTCAAATTGTAAAGTTACTATAGAGAAGGGTGATTTTTTGTTTACTCGTGTGTAAAATAAAAACCTTTTTGTTTTTGGTTACAAAAAGGATTTTTATTTTTTTCGGACAGGGGAGGATATATGTTGTGGCGCTGTCATCCACCCACTCAGTGAATGAGACGTAATTAGGAAATTGATGGGAAATGTGTAAATTTATGTATTATGTGTTTAAATTTGGTTGCAAATTATATATTTTTTTTGTTTTGTTTTGTCATTGTATTTCGATATTCATAAAGTTGCAATTTGTTAAATTATGTGTGAAACATTTTCAAATCCTGATTAATAATAATAATTATAATAATAAAAAGAAAAAGAGGAAGAGAAGAAAGAAAAGTCTTAAGTTGTGCCATTTTCATTCAAACTCAGTTCTTGGTAGGGGTTGTTGTTTGACTTCCGGTGTGGTCACGGTAGAAGATGGCGGACCCCATGAAGTACGAATTGAGCCTCAGGCTCCTGTCACCCCGTCTGGAACCGGGATCTCGACCAATCGAAGCCTGGAATGACGTCAGCTATGACGCGGTCATCATTCGTGCTTATAAGCGGTGGTGGACAGAAGAAGGGGCTTTTTTTGGACTGAGACTGGACGATGGTGTGATAGAAATGGAAAAACTGAGTGTTAGCTGCTGCACCAGATGATGAATTCGGCTGCAAGACAATCCAAGATGATCAGGGATTGAGACATCACAGCAGCAAAATGCGACCGAAATTGTGCGTAGTAATGTAAAGCACAATCTGTTTTTGCCAATTTGACAACGATCACTTTTGAGATTTGCCGTTACAGTCGAGGATTTTGCGGACGAAAGGTTCAACGTTCCGATGACAAAGTTTGAGATGAGTACTCGTTTGATTGTTTGATTTCTCTTTGCAATATTTTATCATTTCCTTTGAATATTGTATTTTTAATGTATTCAGCATTCAGATACAGATTTTGAATAACTCTATAAAGTGATATTGAATGCTCAGTGCGAGTTCAGCGCACATTTCTCCGTCCTTTTTGCATATGAACTCAACCGACAGAATTTAGTGCCTCGTCCTTTTCTTGTAATTAAATTGCTTGTGATAGATATGAGTGAAGGTTAAATTACAAGAATTGATTTAATTTCTATTTTTATCTAATGTATTGTGTTTAGTTAAATCTAAGTGTATTATGTTTGTACGTAATTGTATAATATTGGTGGGGCCCCTGTTTGCATTTAATTCAAAATTAATTCATTTGTTAATATCTATTTTTATTATAATAAATCTAATGTCTATGATTGTATGTATCCTGAGTATTATTTCCTGCAGACAGTGCACACCATGCTGATTGTCGTTTAGGTAAAATTATAATTTCCTGGGTTATTATCTAAGAACACAACGCAATTAATTCAATAATAGTATCTGATTTGTTTTGCTTTTGATTCGTGATTAGAGGTAATAGTTAAATTAATTAAAATACTAGTTAGCAACACGACAGTAGCTAAACCCACATCGTTCTTTATGTTTCTTCCTCATGATGCTGCTCTGTTTGAGTTCTCAGACTTAGCAGTTTGCCAATTTTCCAAACAATTGGTATTCGAAATAAAAATATTTAATTTTTCTTTTCGTTGTTATTTTTTAAAGCATATAAGCTAGAAAAAAACATCTAATGTATACTGTATCCTTTCAATATTAACATTCAACTCATTCCTATCCATATTATTGTAAAGGTATAATAAAACTAAATGTTATTGGAAATCAAAAAAATAAAAATTTCAAACAAAGTCCTGCTCAGATTTATTAAGAAATAATCTGACTATTATATATATATATTTTTTACTGGATAGAAGACGTTTTACACAAAAATTATTTTGGAAGGTACACACAAAAGTTCAATTTTGATGTTTATTGAAAAAAAAAAGCATTAAAACAACAAAGAACGAAAACGGGCAGAAGTATCCTTCTCAGCAGCTGTACATCTTCTTGACCCTGACGACGTCGCTGTTGCTGAGGCCGGGCTTGTCGTAGGTCTCGTAGAGCGTGGCTCCGTTCCTGGCCACCATGGTGAGGGAGCGGCCGTCCTTGGAGAAGGCCGTGTTGCCGTACAGCATGATGGAGTTGTAGTCGAAGCGGTCCAGCAGCAGGTTCTCGTGGGACTTCAGCAGGAAGAACTGCGTGTCCATGCCTGCGAGCAAAGAACACACCTCGTCAGTTTCTCCACAAATGCTATAACATTGTTTGTTTGGATACTTACATCTAAAACAAGGGTAGCTTACCGGCGGCCCGCCTAGCATAGAGTGGTAATAGTCAGCAGTAAAGATAGATATCGCCAAGCTATCATCACATATGCAGAACTGCAAAACCTCGAATGACATACCTAAAACTCATTTTAAATGAGTGCAATCTGTTCCACCATGCAATATGAGTTCATTTTCATTCTGTAACGCAAGTCAATAAAGTAACCAACACAAATGAATGGTAGCAGAGTGACAATGAAAGTGGCCAGCAATCATGTCACTCCAGACAATGGGTATTGGCGATTGTAAAATTCCCGAGAGGATTATGTTTAAACCAAACAGGCAATCCGGTTGTGGGCTCTATTATATTACTACTCCTGATTAGGATTTCAAGAATTGTTTTCAATGTCCAGCAGAGTGCCTTACAATCCTGCATTAGAAAACGAGAGAAAGTTCGGTAGTTCTGTTCAGATCATGAATATCCAGTACTTTCGATTTTAAATCATTTTTTGGAAATGAGGAAGGAAGTGAATTTTCCATCCATTTCTATCAGCAATTATTTCTCGTTCGTATTAACATTTAGTGCATCCACGCCTAAGTTCGGCAAACGTCTCGGAAGTGGCTTTATGTAGTATGTTGAAGTGGTTTAAAGTAGTGACTATATGTAGTGCACTGAATTGGTATTAAGTAAATTGAATATTATCATGAAAATGGTAAATCACCAAGGGCATATTTTAATGCTTAGGCATACTCTAAAGAGAATATCAAAAAAAAAAGAATTCAGTGAAATATTTGAATGCCTAGGTATCGAAATAGTGAATTTTATGCAGAATATGGTGCATTACCAACAAACACAATAGTGATCTTGATATGTTACTCCCATAGGGTGGAAGGAAATATTTCTTTAATAGAAGAGTTTCAGGTACCTTACGTTTGAATATCATATCGAAGAGAATTCGGAAGCCTACCAAGCAATGCGACAAATGATAAAGACCCTCTTTCCATAATCAAAGAGAAAAGAACTGGACCAAAAGGGAATACATTTAAAGTACCCACCTTGCTGAATGTTCTCCCAGTAGATGATGAGGTACTGGTCTCTGTCAGACCTGTTCTGCTCGTGGAAGAAGCCGATGGCGTGTCCCAGTTCATGCACGATGGTTCCCTTGAACATGCACCCCTGGCCCAGAGACACGGGCTGCTGGCCACCGATCATGCCCACGTTGGAGTAGCACCTGTTGCAAAAGAGACAAGAAAATTGTTATTTAATTTGAAGGATTTTTACTGTATCTTTTTTCTTCGAAACAAAGCCCTTGAATTTTTTAGCATTTGATAAATATATTTATTTAACATACTTCTTTGGACTTTAATGTTGTATTGAATGAAGAATGATGATGAGGTAAAATGCTATCCTGGTAATTGAGATTTACGTAGTGTTTCGTAAGTTTATGACAATGCTTTCAATGTAAGCGCAATTGAATTCATTTTAACTAACTGAAACCGTGAATAGTGCAGAGTTTTAAACAGGGAGAGATAGCTGCCCGAAAGAATAAATGAGTGTAGGGCTAGACAGAGTGCAGAAGATGTTAGGTAAATAAAGGAAATTTGTGTTTAAATTAAGAGTATGGCCATCCATCGATTTAGGAATTTTTTTTTTCGTCACATAAGTAATATTGTGAATTTGAAAAAAATGATTTAACACAAAAAACTTTACTGCTTGACTCTTCTCTGTAGACTCTCAATAATGTACCTTACGTATTATTTAAATAATTATTTAAAATACACTTTTTGATATTTGAAGTTTGCTTTGATTTTCGAAGAACATCAGTAATGTTTTGATGAAACATAAGATTTAAAAATAGATTTTAATTTTAAATTTAGTATTAAAAAATAAAGTAAATTGAGAAAATTTTTTATTGGAAGTCCACTCTGCAAGGAATGGGGACGAGAAGTGTCACCCACCCTTGTCCGGGGAAGATCCTGATGTAGTTCGTCTCAAAAGTCCTGGGAACGAACTGGACGCAAGTCTTGGTGTGGTAGTCATTCATGGCCTGTAGGATGAGATTGGTGTATCCGGCTGCAAGGAGAGATTTGCTTTCATTTATTTTCCATTAGCATAGTTTGCTTTTTGTACACTTAAGAAAAATTTTCCCTCAGTCAAAAATATTGCAATGATATCAGAATTATAAGAAGAATTGTACTTCATATAATTAAATAATTTGACAATTTTTTAATACGTCAAAATTTAGGTGAGACAATAGCATATTTTTTCAAAAACAAAGGTGCATCTGACCAAAGTTTATAAAAATACTGTATAAATAATAAATTTTATTAAAATATTTCTTAATTTTTGAATAAGAGGGCGTGAAACACTTTAACCTTTTTGTTCTAGACCGATACTAGAAAAAAGATCACAAAACAAATTCTAAATATTAATCATTTTCATGGGTTAACGTCTTGAAAACATAACAAAAATTTTTTGTCTGAAAATAAAGGATATCCATTATTCAATGTCATAATGACTGCAGTTCAAGAAATTGAAAAATGTTTTACACTTTATGTAACTTAAGTTACAAATATAACAAATTAAAATCGTAGTAGATTTGTCTTATGTATGAATAAATTGCTATTGATCTGAATTGCTATTCTCTACTCACCAATGGCAGGATCGATGATGTAGGGAACCCTCTTCCCACTCCACCTCAGATGAGGCTGAGGAATGACGTTTCGCTCCTGTTTTCGAAATGAAAAGTTTATTTCAATATTTGTTTGAAAATAAATAAATATAATGCCTACCCAGTGAATGAAAATATATTTATTTATTTTTTATTTAGCCAAAATTTGTCTAAAGTAATTATGTTTTGTTTTCTTGGAACGAATTTTATTTTTAAACTGCAGTTGTTTTTCCAAAAAATATATTCCTTCCCCCCCACCCTGATATTTTTAATTTTGTCGCATTACAACGAAGACTTTAAGAAATGGAAACAAATTTATGAGAACATTCACAACTTTTTTTGTGTTAAAAATAAATACAAATTATACACACTTCAAATTTATTTAATATTTTTTTTTGAATTAACACTTTCTTATTTTTTTACACAATCAGAAAAACATTTTTTTGTTTAAATAATTTTTAATAGTAACTCTATGTTTTCCTTATATTCTAAAGAAGGTTTTATTTATGTGAACATCTTTCAATTTTGTAATGATTAATCATTTATAAGTGACGATAGCCATCGTTGTTTATGTATGACTAAAAATTCTATAGAATGCTTGTGTTTCTTACAAAATTATTATTATTTTTTAAGTTGGGCTGTGATCGATATCTAAACTGTTACGATTAAAATGTTCTATTGCTTTATAATCATTGAAGCTTACATTATATTAATTGAGGCATCCATAAAGTTTAAATTAAGAGACAAAAAAAAAAAATGACAGAGAGCAAACTTACAGTGACTTCCACTCCCAGCATGTCTCCACCAAATAAATCAGGATTCTGCATGGGGAAATCTCCCAGGTTCACTGGAAAGAGTACAAATGACATACATCAATAATGGATTTATAAAATACCATTGCATAGATTTAGAGTTCTTACTGCATTTAAATGTGTTCAACAATAGCAAATATTATCTTACAATCAGTTTAAATCTGCTGGGTTAGTTTTTCTTTTGGAAATCAATTGTTAGTTTCTTAATAATTTGAAGATTCATTCTGTGCATCTAAACTTAACAAAATCGGTGCACATTTAGAAAAACGAAACACTTTATACTAATTTCCTTTATGGAAGAACATTTAAGACGAACAAATGCATTACATTATAACTAAATTGTATAACATTCTTCATCTCAACGTATAACATAAGAATAAATTTTTCATTTTAAATTTAAATACGTTAATTTGCTTAATAGTATGTTTTCGCATTAATTGTAATTGCATAAAAAATTAAAAATCGCTCATATAAAGACATACATAAGTAATTATGCTATTTATATCATTAGTATATATTTTAATAATTACTTATTATTTTATTGCAATTTACAATATCTGTTTTAAAATAAAATTTTTTTCATTTGTTAAAACTTGTATGAAAAGATTAATTTTTTGTTTCAATTTAAAAAAAAAATAGATAATTTTAATGCAATTTAAGGCATCTTTCAAAATTATTAAAATGATTTTAGTATCAAATGTTAATTTTCAAATAAAAATAAAAGTATTGTTTAAAATGTTAGCCTGTCATAGAACGAAGTGATAAAAAAATTATCTGACCTCCAAGATTTTTGGCCGAAGCCAGGACAGCCAGACATGCCAGGACCACAAACTGCATCATCTTCGGTGTTTGCTGAGAAATAAAATATTGAAACAGCGATTCTTTTTTATAAATCTTCTCCCATTATCATTCTCTGGCTGTGCTTCCTCAAGAAATGTTCCATCTGTTCAAAATCCAGAAAAGATAACAAATCATTTAAATTTCGTTTAGTAGTTCAAAACTGGATAAAATAAGAAAAAATTGAGCGTCAGCATTTCTTCATCTACGTTTTTTTCAAGTACTTCATTAAAACATTTGGAAATTTTATTTAACTGAATAAAAAATTCGATAAGTTTATCACATGCTCTTAAATGCTCCAGTGAAACGCACATAATTGGAAGGGAGAAAAGACTGGAATTATCGAGATTTTGAAATAATGGCTATCGAGTATAATAACCATGTAATTTTAAAGAAAAAATTATAAACTAAAAAAAAATTGGTCAAAACCTATTCACTTAATAATTTAACACATTTAAAATATACCAAATGTTACAGTTCAAATGAAGAATAGAAAAGGATAAAACATTTTGTTACTGTATTTCATTTTCGCTTTTTTTCGTATAAAAGTTCAGCAGTACAAGCAGTTTATTGAAAATGCTGTTAATGAGGATATAAAGCTGTTTTAACTCATTTGAATCCTAAATAATGTACCCTTTTCATATCTTTTAAATGTAGGATGCTATGCAACCAAGGCTCTCCATCAACCTGGCAAATCGTCGTCAATTCAATTTGTTCGTTGACGCATGCGTGAATATTTATTTTTTCTGAAATTAAAATGCTTGTAAAGGAAGAGGAAAAAGATGTGAAATTCTGCAGAAGAGCTATTTAATACAAATTCCATGCTTTAAATAGCGTTGACCCTTATATTTTTTAATTATATAAAGTTGTATGGGTGTGGGATGACATTCTTACCCATATAACTTTATATAATATATAAAGGCCACGGACCACATATAAAATTATATATCCTATTAGATTATAGACCCACTCTAGACATTTTTTGGAGTGAAAAATTGAAACATAACGAATTATTATTTTTGTGTTTACTATTATACTTACATGCTAACATAGATAGTATAATAATAAAGATACTAAACGCTCATTGTAAAGAAATATAGAACACTAAAAATAAAATATAAAAATTACATAAATATAGACGAAATAAAAAAAAGGAAATCATTCAAAAATATTTATCTTACTAGTGCGATATTTGTTTCTTCATTCTTTTACTTAAATTTTGCAAATCGATCTCCATTTGGGAATTTGTGTATCGTAATGGGTGTTGCAGGTGAGCGTCCGTCATGTTTGAGCGTGTTTTGTGTTGGGTCCATTTCATTTTAGGAAAAAACGATTCGCAAGTGTAAATTGAACTAACAGCGCTAACAACTTTTTATACAGATTTTTCAAAGTGCAAAATTTCTCTTTTCTGACGTAAGTGTTATAAAAATTTATTTTTGATTCTGATGTTCCAAAAGTGTGTTTTAATTCAATATTGCATTGTAAGTCAAACAGTTTCATTTGGAGATATTCGATTTCAACATGAAAGGGAGATGAATATATTTTAAAAAGTTTGTTGTATTTGTCTAACTCTAAATTTCTGAATCTGCTTGCAAAAGCAGATGTAAGTTTTCTTATTTCTTTTGCATATTTTATACAATTGTTACACTTTAAATTATTTCAACAATAGAAAGTGGTGAGCGTTATTACTTTTCAATTGCTATTCAAATAACAGCGATTTCTATTGAAATGCTTTGATGTGATTAAATGTATCGATTATAAGGTTATCTTTTCCTTACAATGAACTCATAACTGTAAACTCATGAATAAAACAGGCCATATCTATCCTATATTAGCAAGAATATTATTTTAAAATGAAAGTTAATTTTTTCTCATCATTTCGACAGTTCATTTTAAATATAGGGATGCACACATAATGTATTTTTTTTTGTATTGGTACAAATAATACATTGGTTTTCACTACTTTTGGCAATTATAAAATAAATATATTTTGTAAAAGTGTGATAAATCTCACGAGTCGGTGGCCACCTCTGACCTAAAGGTTTCTATACTTAAAGAAAATAACTCTAACAAATCTTGTAAAAATATTTGAGGTGAATCTTTACGTTTCGGTAAAAAAAAATGAAAAGAATATAATTGCCCAGACGACAGTTTTCCTTTTGTCCTTTACCATTCACTACCTCCTGCTTCAGATGTGAATAATATATTTTGAATACTTACAGTTTTTTTAGTTTTTTTTTGTACATTTTCTGTCGACATAAAACAAATAGGACATCATCAAACATAAATAACAATCCCTACATTCTAGTTTTACAGGTATGTGATATCGAATTCACAGCTTTATTAGTTATTACAAAAAATCTTTAAGAGTCGCAGAGACGATAGTTCCGCAGGGCATTTACGACTCTAAAAAAATGCAATATAATAATCCTCTAATAGATAATGTAAATTCATTAACTAGTCTTTCGGAAGAATAAAATAATATGTATATATAGTAAATAATATATGTATATATAGTATAGTATATAGTAAATGTATTAACTAGTCTTTCGGAAGAATACCCGAGTGATGTCAGTTATTACAGCCTTGAAGAATTCATGCCTCCCCAAATTTGCGCAACATATTTTGGAGTGCATATCTTTGTAACCAGCTTATAATAAATCATTTACATTAAATATTTGTTAATCATAAACTATCATAGAAAAATAAGGCATTTTGTCACTTATTTCCCTTATTTTGATTCATTTTCGCACACATCACGTGCCAGAGCGTAATGTGGCAAAATAAGTAATTTTACCTCTAGTGCCTATCCCGTTCCGGCGAGTTATCAAATATATTATATCAGTAAAAGCTCAAAGATTACTTAGCAATCAGTAGGAAATTGATTTTTTGGGGGATAGGGGGATCAGTAGGATACACATAATCATTTTTTATTACTATTTTTCAATCCTATTCTTTATATATATAATTCTTTTGTACATGTGTTTGTCACTGAACCTCTCCTAAACAGCTGGACCGCTTTTGATGAAATTTTTGGTGTGTGTTTGACAAAATATGGAGAATGTTTTTATGCTATCCCCTTTGTTGTAAGTCGCCACCAGAGGGTGCTGCAGTCTATCCACTTCTGCACTGTTCAACCCATCGCTATGAAAGCGGGTAAGAATATGTATTCGAACATGGATAATAGGTTCTCGCTATCCACTTTATTGCTATTTGTCACCCGATGGTGATCACGTACAAACGATCACGTACAAACGTTATCACGTTATATCACGTACAAACGATATCCATGAAAATTAGTATACATCTATATGGGAACATGGAGAATATATTCGAGATATATGTAATTCTCTGCAATGCATTTTTCTAGGCGGGACAATGTATGTTGGTTTCTGCTAGCTCTTCCTAAAAATTAAATTGTCTTCTGTGAAAAACCCATTTCTACGGCGGGACAATAATTATCAACACATCTTCAGGTATCCGGCAGTTAAAGTGTTAAGCTAAATTATTAAAATATCTATTTGTATTCAAAAATATTTCCCCAAGATATTATTTATTTAACTCTTCGGAAAAGAAATGAATATTGTATCAATATCACATTGCATTTACATACCTTAAATTATTTCTTTACAGAACAAGAAGTTTGCGATGCGTCCATGAAGGAAAAAATTCCTCAATCATTTACTTCCAATAAAAAATGTCACTAGATCATTTAAAAAAATCAAGTTAAGATCCATTATTGTTATCCAGAAATTTCTGGAAATTTTTTAAGGCAATCTTAAAACATAAGACACACTATGTATTGTAAGCAAATGTTTGCGATTAATGCAGATATCCATGTAGATAATTTTATTTTACATTAAGAGTTCTTCACGGATTTTATTTAATTATTTATTGCAAATTTAATACATATGAAAGTTAAAAAGTTATTTTCAATATATGATAGTATGGAATCTTCTGCCATATTAGTGCCATTATTATCCTTTTCTTTAAATCCAGTGTGGGCTAAAAATTGTATGCTTAGTGAAACACACACATATGCTAAACAAAAATAACACAAAAACCTTAGTACGAAATAACGAAGAGGCATATTGAAAACTGGACTTGTTTCTCAGTCGTAGGATAGTGTAGTTGAATGTCGGTTGTTTGTGCAGCTGGATGTGGGTGTGGTCAAGTTGAGTCTCACGTTTAACAACACACAATTTTATTTTTACAATCGCACAAGCACGAACACGACACACTACGAAGATTAATATATAACAGGTAACATAATAAAAGACATATACTTATATTAAAGTGGAAGGATTCCACTTCTAGGCTAAGAATAAAGTTACTCAGGTGCACTGTACATTGTCACTGTCTGTAGGACAATTTATGCACAGGATGGTGCTCACTAGGTATTTTCTCGGTATAAGAGACTGTAAGCTAAACGTTTCTGAAGTAGCACTCGGGGTGAGAGCTCGTAACTAACTTCAGCGCCTGTTTTGCCGTACGTCCTCTCTGGTGAGAGTATCAGAAGTGTACAGAGGATTTCTTCTGAACACCACAAGAGGCGCTGTTGTAGTGCGTAGGAGGAAACATGGGTGCGTAATGAAAAATAACGAAGAGGTATATTGTTTCTCAATAATAAGGATAGTAGAGTCCGTCGACAGAAGAGAGCAGTTTAGTAGTTCTTAAATTATTTTGGTCTCAAAGCCATCGCTTAAATTTAGAATTTTTCCAATGATCCCTACCATAAATGTATGAAAAAGATATTAAGTCAACATTTTATAAATATATTTTATCATATAAATAAAAATACCATCTTTGACAAAATATGTGTTAATAATCCCAGGAACTAAAAAAATTAAATAAAAATGATTTTGGTAAGTACAACATTGTAAGTAATTAACAAAAAGAAAACCAAACAGTCTTAGAAAGTTAAAAAAAGTTAACTTTTCGCATGAAAATGAAAAGAATTAAGAAAGGATAAATTTCCAAATCTTCTTGTGACCCCCTAACCCAAAAAATCTGTTCAAGACCTGAGGGTTGGGGTCATCCACTGGACTAGATGACGATGTTTCATTCATAACATCTCTATTGGTTGGAAAAAACATTGTCCGTAAAAGATGTAGAACGCTGGAAGAGCCATATTGGAAAAAGCCCCAATCCCGAGCGTTGTTTAATATGTATATCAGTAGTTTTTCCCGACTTCGTAATGAAATATTGAAACTGCGTTAATGTAATCAGATGGGCCGTGGTCACTGCAGATGTGTAGGTGGATCCGTGTAGATGAGTTTTTGCAACATTGTTTCGGAAGGATATCAATATTTGATTGTTTTTAACCGATTTCTAGTGAGAATGTATTTACCCGAGAACTATGGTATGATGATATTTGATACTGCAAAATAAAACATTCTACAAATAATAGTTGGAATATTTTTGCGTGTATTCTATGTATTCTGTATGTTTTACATTTGTGTCATTGTTTTTTTTATTATAAGTTCAGTAAAAAAGCTTCAACAGAAACTATATTATTATTTTTGCCTGCAAAACTAAAAAATGGACCATTTAAAGTCATTTTATGTGAAAACAATTTCATTGTTTCTAAAAAACAAATGCATTAATTGCTATCATAATTATAGGTTTCCTTAATCCTTTAAAAGAAACACAGTACACTTTTTTAATTTATGCAATTCGGTTATAAGTTGTCTACTAATAAATTAATTATAAAATAAGTTTTTTTATTGCGAAAGTTTCATTATTATTAATTTTATAAGATAAAGATTGATTATCTTTAATAAACACGAAAAATTAAAAGCAAACATTTAAATATCAATCAGACATTATTTACAAATGAGCTTGTACGCGTAATTATGAAAAGGAATATTTAAGCAAGAGTTAAAACTTAATTTCTATAGAGTGAAATGGGAATACATAAAAAAAAAAAAAACAGAAGTATATTTCTTAAATCTTAGTAAAACATTTTAATAAAATTAATTAATATTAGGTATTCAAATACAAAGCCTATTTTTCACGCAAATATAAAGCATGCTTTGCTAATCTGCGAATAGAACATTTCATTTATATTACATTCAATTCATTTTGTGGAATGGGGAATTAGGTTAATTATGGTGGGCCCCAAGTTATGTAACTATTATTTATGGTATTTAAGTTACATTAACAGTTAATCACAAAAATAACAAGTAATATATAAAAAAAAAAAATTAAAAGTCAATTCCTACTTTTTTTTCTCACTATATAGTAGGAAGTCCTTTATAAATAATTTTCATTTATTTTTTAAGTTTATCTGGCGCCATCTATTGGTAAATATATGCATCTAAAAAAAATCTAAAAAAAAAATAAATAAAATTGATTAATTAAATTTAATTACTGAATTAATATTTGAAAAACTGTATTAACATCCAGTGTCATCCACTACAAGTTCAAAAAAAAATTTTTGAACTTGAGTGGAGGAATAAAATGTATTTTATGAACGATTGAAAATTTGAACAAGATATATTTAAGGAGAGTGTCAGCTATTAGAAGGAATTTAATAAAAAAAGAAAGGTGAGATATTCAACAACACGAAGACCTTTCTTGGCCTTTCTTGAGCACGTTCAGTCGGTATAAAGAGGGCGTTGCTGATGAACTGTTGTATGCTCTGCCAGATATGCGAAAGGATTAATTACAATTATATATTTTTATTAAATAATCCATTTTAATAGTACAGTTAAAGAATTTAAATTTTCCAGGCGTCGTATTGATAGAATCAGTCAAAGATGTCTTCGGTACAGATTTTAAATTTTAAGAATGAGATTATGGGACATTTCTGAATTATTGATTTAATCTCGATTAGAAGTGAGCTGCTTTATCTCTTAAGAATGCAGGGATAATAATGGGATATAAAAGAAACCTGTTTAATATGGTTTTTATGCATTGCGAATGTTATGAATGAATCCTTTCAATCAATTGTATCTCTCATCCTACCTATTTATTTTTTACAGTAATACTACGGAAAGTCGTCAAATAAGTTACGGAATGCAAATGTTTCTATAAAATTTCTACAAATAATTAATTTTACAATCTTATAATGGTGATATGACAAACAAGGTAGGACCCTATATATCACCTCTATTGATATCAATGATCAGTGTACATTAATAGTTATTGATAGTGACTTGGATGCTACTAGTGAAATTTCTTGCAGTATTGATGAATCGAGAAACTCCTACTTAGCTGTATAAGAAAAAAAATTCTTCATTGATGATACTACAAGTAAATAGTGTTAGTGTTACTTGCTATAATCAACTGAATCATTTTGAATTATATTCTATTTTATGACAGAATTTTTTTTTTTTTTTTAATTTTGAAATCACAATGAAAGAACGAAGTATTTTTTGACAAGAAAATCTTTGTACATGCTGCTTTGTTCTTAAGCGTTTTTATTTTTTCGTAATTTTAATTTGCGTAATTTTTTCAAACATTTCAGCTAAAAAAATTGTATATACTTATATACAAGGTAATTATAACTAGTGACAGTTTCAAAATGCTGAAAAAAAAAGAACCACTCGTCATGATGAGTTCAAATTTGAACTGAAGATACATAAAGAAAGGGGAAACGGTACAGCATCAAAAAAGGTCCAAACTGTATTAATAGAGGGTGCTGTAAGCGGCCTAAAGACAGCGAATTTGGCTGCCAATGATATTTTGAATCGAAATTACAACGTATTTTGCATGAGTTGCCGGTTAAACCAACTGTAGTGTTTAATGTGTTGGATTGTTTAGTTTTTTTGACGGAGAAAATGACTATCAGGTCAGTCAACATTTATGACATGAGTGGTAAAACCATGTAACACGGCAATCATGCCCAATTAGATGGTTAAAAATCGGTGGAACTTTTTTGGAACTCTTTTTTGATGTCGTACCATAACTATTCTTCACGTATCTTCAGTTCAAATTTGAACTCATTGTGACTTTAATTACACTCACGTTGAATCCTTAGAAAGGTATAATAAAACAAATTGGTCTTGGAAGTAAATTGAACTTTATTTCTTTCAGATTTATTGAGAAATAATTTTAATATTACAGTTTTCTTACAAAATAGAAGCCGTTTCATTCAAAAATGACTTCTGAATGCACACATAAAAGTTCAATTTTTTATTTCTTTTGCAAAAAGGATTTTGTTTAGAAAGTCAAGAAATAGAGGAGGACTGCTCAGCAATTGTACATCTTCTGGATTCGGTAGACGTCGCTGTTGCTGAGTCCGGGCTTTTCGTAGGCCTCCCTGAGGGGGACGCCCTGCCTGGACACCATGGTCTGGGAGCGGCCGTCCTTGGAGAAGGCCGTGTTGCTGTACAACATGATGGAGTTGTAGTCGAAGCGGTCCAGCAGCAAGTTCTCGTGGGCCTTCAGGAGGAAGAACTGCGTGTCCATGCCTGCGTGCAAAACAAATACCCCATCAGTTTCCCCACAAATGCTCTAACGTTGTTTGTTAGGACATTTACATCTAACCATGCCAAAAAATTATAATTTTCCTCCGAAGTAGGGAAATTAATGTTAATGAAAAATACCAGAACAATCTGAGAAAAATATCCAGTCCAGAAGACCCTTTTCTAAAGTTCTCGTGGGGTTTCAGGAGGAAGAACTGGGTACCCATGCCTGCGGTCAAAAACACACCTCCTCACATTATTCAATCAAATTATTTGTTGGGAAATTTACATTTAATCATGAGGTCAGATATCACAGAAATGGACGATCCTTAAGGGGCATATCTATCGAGCTGAAATACCTATGTGATTCAGGTGTGTGTGATTGTCGGAATATGCCCCGAGTTGGCAGATCCACAAAACTGAGTGAAAATGGCCGTTCAGAAAAATTGGGAAGAACCACGTCCAATCGATGGCCCACATACTCCAGGAGTTTCAACAGGCACTCGGAAGTGTTGTTTCAACGAATACCATCAGCAAGGAAGCACATCTGCTTGGATTTCACCGTCGTGCTGCCGCCCACAAGCTTTTGATCACGAAGTCTAAAAGCTCTGCTCGGTTGATGTGGTGCAAAGCACGTCGACAGTGGACCGCATATCAGTGGAAACGGGTTCTCTCGAGATACAGATCAAGGCTCACCCTCTACCGTTCGGATGAATTCGGCTGTCTATGTCTGTCGTCTGCTTGGAGAAAGCCTCCTACAAGAATGCATTGTGCCCAGAGTAAAGTTCGATGAAAGGGGAATTATGGTCTGGGGGTGTTTTTCCTAGTTTGGACTGAGATTTTTGGCTAAATTCATGGTAAGCTACTCTCCTATTTCCTACTCCACTATTTTGAATGACAATGCTCTTCCTACGTAATGGTGGTTTTATGGATTGGACCCCTGTTACTTCCAGGACGACAACGCCAGCTGTCATGTTGCGAGGTCCACCATGGATTAGTATGGCGATAATGGGATTAACCGAATGATCTGGCCTGTCCAGAGATATGACCTGAACCCTATCAAAAACATTGTTAAACAACACTAAGTTGGACCGCTGAATTAAGGGATGCAACACTCATCCCAAATCGGTGAAGGAACTTACATGTCCTCTCCAAGTCGTGTGGTAGAAAATATCAACGGCCGTCCTACAAGGACTTGTGGAAAGCATTCCCTGGAAGGCTGAGGCAGAAAATGCCATTCGTGGAGGATCTACCAATTATTAAATATGAATAAATTTTGTTTTTGTTTGCTATCTCAGGTGTCCAAATACTTATTGATAGATGGTGCATAAAGTAGTGGCTTTATGTTGTATATTGAAATAATATAAAATCGATTTATGATATATCTTGCAATCTATAAAGTAGTGATTTTATATAGTATATTGAAAATCGTATAAAGTAAGAACGCTATTATTGTATTGAAATGGTATAAAGTAGTAGATCAATTACTGATTAAAATGACATAAAGTAGGGGCTTTATATAGTAAACTAAAATGGCTTAAAATAGTGACATTATATAGTGCACTGAATTGGTATAAAATAGATTGAATATTATTTTGAGCAATACTGCGACTTTTGACCAGTAACCTCTTTTCATAATCAAAAAGGAGATAGTTTGACCAAAAGGGAATACATTTAAAGTACCCACCTTGCTGAATGTTCTCCCAGTAGATGATGAGGTACTGGTCTCTGTCAGACCTGTTCTGCTCGTGGAAGAAGCCAATGGCGTGTCCGAGTTCGTGGATTATGATTCCCTTTAACATGCATCCCTGGCCCAGAGACACGGGCTGTTGACCACCGATCATGCCCACATTGGAGTAGCACCTGTTTGCAGAAGAGACAAGAAAATTTTTTATTTAATTTGCAGGATTTTTACTACGTCTTTTTTTCTTTAAAATAGTGTCACTAGAATTTTCTAGCATTTGATAAATATGTATTTGTATCTTTAATATAAAATTTTATAATAAAGCTATTTTATTTTATATTTTTTATACTTAAAAAATTATTTAACATAGAAATCTTTAGTGTTTGACTATTCTCTAAATAAATCTCAGTTATTTATCATACATTATATAAATAATTGTTTAAAATGTGCTTTTTTTTTTTGGTTGGCATTGATTTTCGAAGAACATCGCTCATGTTTTGATGAAACATGAGACCTAAAAATAGATCCCTATTCATGAATATCTTTCTATATATATATATATAATTCTTCTGTACGTGTGTTTGTCACTGAATTCCCCCTTAATGGCTTGACCGATTTGGATGAAATTTTTTGTGTGTGTTTTACAAAGCATGTTGAATATTCTTATGTTATCCTCTTTGTTGTAAGCAGACGCCAGATGGTGCTGCAGTCTATCCACTTCTATACAGTTCAACCAATAACTATGAAAATGGATAATAATACATATTCAAGTATGGAAAATAGTTTTGCGCCATCCACTTTATTGTAACTTTTTACCAGAGGGTGCTGCAACATTTCATCTTATAGACCGTTCAAACGACATCCATGAAAATTAGTATGCGCCTATATTTGGAACACGGATATATTCGTATTATGTAATTTTATACAATGCTGTTTTTTGGAAGGACAAAATATGCCGGGCTCTGTTAGTTATTCATATAAAATTTAATATCAAAAAAACTAAAATGAGAAAAATCTTTTCTTGGAGAGAGAGTCCTCTCTGTAAGGAGTTGTGTCAAGAAGTGTCACCCACCCTTGTCCTGGGAAGATCCTGAGGTAGTTCATCTCGTAGGTCCTGGGCACGAATCGGAGGCAGGTCTTGCTGTGGTAGTCCTGCATAGCCTGCTGAATGAGATTGGTTTGTCCGGCTGCAAGGAGAGATTTGCTTTTATTTCAATTCCTTCTATTAGCTCACACTCTCCCTATATATATCTTGTTCACATTTTCAATCTTTCATAAAATACTTTTTATTCATCCACTCAAGTTCAAATACATTTTTTTTAACTTGCAGTGGATGACACTTGATGTTAATGCAGTTTTTTCAAATATTCATTCAGTAATTAAATTTAATTAATTAATTTTAGTTTTTTTTTAGATTTAAGTTGCATGTATCTTCCAATAGATGTCGCCGGATGTAAGAGGAAAATTTCAACTTTATTTATAAAGGACTTTCTGCAATAGAGTGAAAGAAAAAGTAGGAATTGACTTAAAATTTTTTTTTATATTACTTGTTTTGTTTTATATTCACCCAGTTGAAAATTGATATCAAAATTGTAAGATAAATTGTACTTCGCATAATTCCTTAAAAGGACAATTTTTTGATAGATGCACGGGAAAATTTAGATTAAACAATAGTACCTTTTTCAAAAACCAAAGAGGCATCTCACCAGGATTTACAATAAAATAATATATAAATAATAAATATTAAAATATTAAAATATTTCTGAAAATTATCTCTTTTAAATCTATTGTACATTAATTTAATCTTTTATTAAAATATTTATTTGAATAAGATGGTGTAAAACACTTTAATGTTTTGATCTATACTAATACTCTAGATAAAAGAATCATAAAATAATTTCTAAATATTATAAATATTAATGATCAATCAATATTATAAATATTAACCATTAATCAATATTATAAATATAAATCATCAATGAATATTATAAATATAAATCAATCAATTTTATAAATATTAGTCATTAATCAATATTATAAATATTAAACACTAATCAATATTATATACATATTAATCATTATTCAATATTATAAATGTTAATCATCAATCAGTATTATAAATATTAATCATTAATCAATAAATTTTATTCATCAATCAATATTACATTTATCACCAATCAATATTATAAATATTAATCATTAATCAATAAATTTTATTCATCAACCACTTTTATATTGATCACCAGTCAATATTATAAATATTAATTACACTACTGGTATTAAAATTGCTACAGCAGTAAGAAATACAAATAACAAAATGATATTTATTGGACAGATATATTATACTGGAAATAACAAATGATTAAATTTTCAAGAAATTTGGGTGCAAACATACTGAGAAATCAGTACCCAGAACAACCACCTCTGACAGTAATAAAAGCACTTATACGCCTGGCCATTGAGTCAAATAGAAATTGGATGGCATGTACATGTACAAATGTCCATGCAGCTTCAACACGATAGCACAGCTCCTCAACCGTAGGGACTGGCTTACGGTGACGAGCCAGTCGCTCGGCAACCATGGACCAGACGTTTTCTATTGGCGAGAGATCTGGTGAACGTACAGGCCAGGGCAACAACCAAACATTTTTCGTATCAAGAAAGGTCCGTACAATACCGGCAACATGCGGTCGTGCATTATCCTGCCGAAACCTAGGGTTTCGCAGGGCCCGAACAAAGTGTAGAGCCACGGGTCGTAACACAACAGAAATGTAACGAGCACGGTTCAAAATGCCGTCAATGCGAAAAAGATGTGACCGAGACTTGTATCCAATAGCACCCCATACCACCACCCCAGGTGATCGGGCCAGTATGACGATGACGAATGCACACTGCCAATGTGTGTTCACCATGATGCCGCCAAACACGGATGCGACCATCTTGATGCTGTAAACAGAACCTGGATTCATCTGGAAAAAAGACGTCTCGCCATTCGTGCTCCCAGGTTCATGTTGATCACAACATTGAAGACGCTCCCCTCTGTGATGCAACATCAAGGGTAGCCGCAGCCATGGTCTCCGAGCTGACAGTCCATGCTGCTGCAAACGTCGAACTGTCCGTGCAGACACTTGTCTTGCAAACGACTTCAATTCTTGACTCAGAGCTCGTGAAGTGGCTGCACAATCCATTAAGGCCATGTGGGTAACAAGCCTGCTGTCTTCACGGCTGCTAGTGATAAGGGACCGTAGAGATCCAGCACGGCGTTCCGTCTTACCGTCCTGAACCCATCGAGTTCATATTCTGCTAACAGTCATTGGATGTCGACCGAAGCGAGCAGCAATGCTGCGATACATGAAATCGCAATCCCGGTACGCTACAATTCGACCTTTATCAAAGTCAGAAACGCTTCTGCTTCTTACACGAGGCATCACAACAACACTTCACCAGGCACCAATTCAAATGCAATTTGTGTATGAGAAACCGGCTGAACAATTTCCTATTTTAAACACATTGTAGGTGTCACTACCGGCACACGGCTTTGTCTGAATGCGCTGAAAAGCTAATCATTTGCATATCATAGCACCTTCTTCTTGTCGTTTAAATTTCACGTCTGTAGCATGTCGCCTTCTTGGTGTAGCAAGTTTAATGGCCAGTAGTGTATTATCGTGAGTTAATATCTTGCAGATATGACAAACTTTCTTGTCTGAAAGTAAGAGGGCTACACTACCATTAACAGCTGCAGTTCAAGTAACTGAAAACTGTTTCACATTCCATGTAACTTACGTTACAATTACAACTAATGTAAACATGATGAAATTGTGCTATTTATGAACAAATTGTTATCTATTCTGTACTCACCAATGGAACGGTCAATGACGTAAGGAATCCTCCTGCCAGTCCACCTCAAGTGAGGCTGAGGAATTACGTTTCTGTCCTGTTTTTGGAATGAAAAACATACTTTAATATTTCTTTGAAAAGTAAGGAATACACCCTACCTGGTCAAAGCTGCCATATGCTTGCCTCAAAGATTAACACGGCATATCTAAGTCCATGCCGTGTTAAGGTGAAACCGCAAATGGCTCATTAAATCAGTTATGGTTCCTTAGATCGTACCTTCCTCGGCCTTTTTTTTGGGGGGGGGGAGGCTAATAATGTTTTCCATTTTCAGATTCATCATTACGGCCCACACGTTCAGCAATCTCAATTTTTAATCCTATTCAATAGTTTTATGCCATCGACAACGGGTCCCTCATTGTACCGAAATTTTAACTTAAATTCTTTTCATTTTAATTTTAACTTAAATTCTTTTCATTTTAATTTTAACTTTTTTTATTTTTTTTTATCTTACTTTTATTTATTTTTAAATTTTTTTTAGAGTACCATTTTTAGTGTTTAGAAACTTTATTTTTTATCACTTACTAACTTTAAGCTGCCACTATAATTGTAAACTTATATGTGAATTAAAATGAGGAGGTTAAGAGGTCTATACCCATTGGTACTCGGTAATCGGTACGCCAGTTGCCAGTAAGGAATACACCCCCCAACGAATGAAAATGCGATATTTTTTCATTTACTTTATTCAGCTTTATTATTTCCTTAGAAAGAATTTTGGTTTTAAATAACCGTTTCTATCCTCCCAAAAAAAAATTTATTTTCCCCTGATTTTTTGAATGTGTCTCTTTACAAAGATGACTTAAAGAAAGGGAAAGGAATTTCAGAGAACATTGACCACCTTTTAAATTTTCTCAGTTAAAAATATGTACAAATTATTTACATGCCATATATTTGATTAATTTTTTTCTGAATTAAAGTCCTATTAATTTTTTTTACACTATCGACATTTGTTTTAACAGCACATCTTTCAAATTGTACCGAATTTAAAACTTCACTTTTAACTTCTTTTATTTTGTATTTTACTTTTATATAATTAATATTTTATATTTATTATTATTTTTCTTTTGAGTACCACTTTAATGTGAATTTTTAGAAACTTTATCTTTTATTTATTTACTAACATTAAAGCAGCCAACTATAATTGTAATCCTATTTATTAATTAAGATGAGGAGGTTTAAGGGGTATTTCCCCCTGTTGGTACTCCGTAAACGGTACGTCAGTTGGCAGTTGCCAGCCCTTTCAATTGTTTCAGTTTCTTAGTACCTATAACTTACAATTCATATAATAACCATCGCTGTTAATGTATGATTGGAAATTTAAAAGAATGCTTATTAATAAGAAGCATATTTTAATAAATCTTAGAATGCATCCATAAAGTTTGGGTTATGACATAAAAAAAATTGACGGAAAGCAAACTTACAGAGACATCCACTCCCAACATATCACCACCAAATAGATCGGGGTTCTGCATGGGGAGATCTCCCATGTTCACTGGAAAGAGTACAAATTACACTCATCAATAATGTATTTATAAAATACAATTGCATAGATTTACAGCTCTAAATATTATTGAACTCCTTCTATTAGCTCACACTCTCCCTATATATATATATATCTTATTCAAAATTTCAATCGTTCATAAAATACATTTTAGTCATCCACTCAAGTTCAAATACATTTTTTTTGAACTCGTAGTGGGTGACACTGGATGTCAATACAGTTTTTTCAAATATTCATTCATTCATTAAATTTAATTAATTGATTTGTTTTTTTAGATTTAAGTTGCATTTATCTACCCATAGATGGTGCCAGATACACTAAAAAAAAATGGATTAAAATTATTTATAAAGGACTTTCTTCAATAGAGTGAAAAAAAAGTAGGAATTGATTTTAAATTTATTTTTTTTATATTACTTATTTTACAATCAATTTCAAACCTGCTGGGAATGAATTAATTTCAGATATCTATAATGCACATTTTGAATTATGAAGTTTATCGTTAAATTTTTAAAATAATTTTAAGATCAATTCTGTGCATCTAAACTTAACAAAATCAGCACATGCTTAGAAAAAGGAAACACCATATTCTATGTTCCTATAGGAATTTGAAAATAAATTGAAATAGTTAAGTTTTTAAGTGGAAGAATTTCATTAGAATATTGGTAAAATGAAAATAAAAAGTAACATACGGCATAATAAATTGTTTCTTTTTTTAAATTGAAATACATAAAATTGCATAAAAATAATAATGTATTATTGGAAATTGTATAATAGTTTTAGTGTTAACTATGATTGCATAAATAATATTAAAACTGCCTTTGTAAATACATATTATTTACTTTTATTTTATTATCATATATTTTAATAATTATTTACTATTTTATTGCATTTTATAGGATTTACATTGACAAATATTATCATTTGTTAAAACTTTTACAAAATGATTAACTTTTTCTTTCCAGTTTTCAAAAAATTTATAACTTAATATATTATTTTAGAATTATCAAAATGATTTCAGTATCAAATGTTAATTTTCAAGTACAAATAAAAGTATTGAACGTCATAGAACGAAGTGATAAAAAATAATCTGACCTCCGAGATTTTTGGCCGAAGCCAGGACAGCCAGACATGCCAGGACCACAAACTGCATCATCTTCGGCGTTTGGTGAGAAATAAAATATTGAAACAGCGATTCTGTTTTATAATCCTTCTGCTATTTTATCATCCTCTTCATCCTTGTTCTGCTTCAAGAAAAAATCCATCTGTTGAAAATCCGGAACAGATAAGAAATCACTTTAATTTTATTTACAAGTTCAAAATTGGACAACATAAGAAAAATAATCTTCTCAACATTTCTTTATCTGGGTTTTTTCAAATACTTTCTAAAACATTTGTGAAATTTTACTGAGCTGAATAAAAATAAAAATAAAATGCCACGACGCGGAAAGTGCTCATTATCGCACTGCTAAAGTGAAACGCACATAATTGGAAGGGAGAAAAGACTCGAATGATCGAGATTTTGAAATAATGGCTATCGAAGCAGCCACGTAATTTTAAACAAAAGTGATAAGCCCAAATAAAAAAAAGGAACAATACCTATTGAATTAACAATGTGACACCATTAAAATATACCAAATGTCACAGTTAAGAATAATATGAAAGGCGGGCCACTTTGGAAAAGCATCCTAACTCCACAGGCGGCCTATAAAATTATATATCTCCCTATTAGATTTAGACACACTACAGACATTTTGTTGGAGTGAAGAATTGAAACATAATGAGTTATTATTATTGTGTTGACTATTATTCTTACATATAAGTATAGATAATATAATAATAACGATACTAAACGCACATTGTAAAGAAATATAAAACACTGAAAATGAAATATAAAAAACATATAAATATAAACGAGATAAAAAAATTAAACAATATAAATAATTTATTATATATTTTCATTTATATTTATATAAATAATTTATGTAAATATAATCGAAAGGAAATCATTAAAAAATATTTATTTGACTAGTGCGATATTGGTTTCTCCACTCTTTCACTTAGTTTTTGTAATTCGATCTCAATTTGGGTATTTGCTCATCGTAATGGGTATTGCAGGTGAGCGTCCGTTATGTTTGAGCATTTTCAGAAAAACGATTCGCAGGTGTAAGTTGAACCAAAGGTGCTAGCAACTTCAACTAAGAGTCTGGTTTGTTCTGCTATCAACAATTGATTGTGCGTATCTAGGGAGGGTCACTGAGGTCACTTAAAGTTAAACGTAGAACCTGTTATATTAGATTTTCCAAGATGCGAGGGCATCCTGAGTTCGCAGAATATAATTTAATTATTCTGCGAATTCATAACTGTAAACTCATCAATAAAATAGGCACTATCTCTCATATATTCGCAAGATTATTTTTTTAAAATCAAAGTTAATTTTTTATCCTAATTTCTGTAGTTCATTTTTGAATATAGGGAGGTGCACATAAGGTATTTTTTAATGCATTGGTTTTCCCTACTTTGGCCATTCTAAAATAAATATATTTTGCAAACGTGTGATAAATCTCACGGACCGGAAAAATATTCAAGGCGGGCAGGAGGTTGGCCACCCCTGGACTAGATCTTTCTCTCATCGAGCAAGTGTGGGACCTATTGTGTGACAAATCCAGACTTCTCCACAACCAACTGATTCCTCCACATATCTGATTTGACTGACCAACGACAACTATGAACACATCCACGCGTGATGGGCAGCGAAAATGTTAATATCTGATACAAAATTTTCTACACACAGATTTTTTAAATAATATATTTATCGATTTTTCATTTGTAGCTTAGTGTTGCATGAATCAAGATAATTAATTATAAGTTAATAAACATATTGACGCTATTCTGACATTGCATCCATTTTACTTTTTAATGGAAAAAAGTAAAGCAAATGATATTGTACATATCTGTAAATAACACTGGTGAACATTTGACAACTTTCATAAAGAACAAATGAGAATAACAAACAGCAAAAAAAAAAAAATCATATGTCGTGATCCATTTCAGCTTTAGCATAGACTCTAGGACCGAATTTGGGAGGTAAACATATCTTCGAAACCTGGATGGCTCTCGTAGGATTTCTTGCTGGAAGTTCTTAAAAAGTCCCTAAAAACAGCAGCAAAATAAAATCTGAAAGTTTGAAACTAATGGAAACAAGACTGAACTATTTGTTTAAATCTTGAAAAAAAAAACCCCAGATTATACATATGTTTTTCTGTTGTTGTTACTAATCCTCCTGGTGCAGAGAAGCCTACACCATCTCGCGATGTCCATGGCTAAGTGTATGTCCATGGCTGTGCAGCTTAACTTTTAGCGAGGAACCACGGGACAATGCTCTAAGATCCTATTAGACCAGAACGTACGGTTTAAAGTGGGTTCTTAACCCCTACAAACATCCTTGATTCCCTCCAAACTCGAATCCGAAACCAGTAGCACCGAGCACCAGAGTGCTAGATATTTGGCCATTCAGGCCCCATGTGTTATTCTAATGATGCTGTTTAAACTGAAACTGATACTATAATAACAGTAAATTAATTGCAGGATTTTAAACTCTGTGTTGGATAATAGTATCTAACTTACTCGTATGCTAAAGGACCATAGTATATTTTTACCTGAAGTAATCCGAGATCATTGAATAAATTCTCGCACTTGCAGTGGATTAGAATTACTTTTAATATGCAGATTTCAGTTGTTCAACCCATGACCATGGGCAACCCGCATCCAATGGCAAAGCTTGTACTTCCCAAAGTGCAGTTGTTCAAACTTATGACTACTTCATACTTAGTCCCAGATGGTTTTTTTTTTGTTTGTTAAATATTGAGTATTTTAATGCATCAGAATATTTCTTATCAGTTTTAATTTTACTATCGCTTTCAAATGTGGCGATGTGTGTTTTTCCTAATTTAGTTTTGCTAAATATTTTTCCAAGTATTAAAGGTGACGTGAATAAGTATGGGAAGTCACTGAAAAAAAAATCCGCCATTTTAATTTAGCAAAAATTACGAAATAACCGCGCCCTATTCTGGATAATGATGTAGAAAATATCGCTATATTGTACAATTTGTCATCCGATAACCAATTTTGGGGATAACTAGGCACATTTAAACAAATCACTGTTTGTGAAACTACGAACTATTTTTTTCAAAATCAACATAAAATAATTTGACCATTATTACAGCATGAATGATTTAGTTAAATAGGTTAGACATTACCAGGCAGAGATACTTCACAAAAAATTCCAGTTAGGATGTGTATGAGAAGAAAAGCGGATGAAACCTTAATATTTTCTATGAAAATAACTTAAATTTCCTTTCGCTGCAAGATAAAAACATAAAATAATTTATTATTTGAAAATGTGAGCACAAACAAAGAATGTTATAAGTAAATTTAAAAAAAATATCTTTGTTAAATACACAATTTTTTTTAATTTTTATCACTTCTATGAAACAATATCGGAATTTTGTTAAATTCTATTTAAAATTAAATCACGAGAGAAAACTAAATGTAAATCTGACAGAGATTTGCTAAAATATTGCTATAAAAAGCGTTCTGATATCGTGAAAGATTTGGACTACTGTTTTCAAATTTTTTTCTAGAATTTTAGGAGGTGTTATTGGATTCTGGTTTTTATATTCAATTATAAATAATGCATTAGACCTCGTTTGTCAAAAAAAATTTTTTTTGAAATGCTTGTTACGATAGATGTGATTCTAAAAAAATCAATGTCTCTTCACTGTCAATGTCATTTTTTTTTGTTGCTTTAATCTGATAATCTGCCTGCATATTTCTTTATTGCTCTTATATAAAGCTGTGTTACTGGAAGCACTGTTTGTTGTTTATGTCTAGAAGATGCAAATATATATATAATACAGTTATTAATATTATCATAATGAAGACAAAAATTATTGAATTTCACTCTTCAGACTAATGTATTAGGAGGCAAATGCTCCATGTAACTACACTGATCTCCAAACGTTAAAGTGCAATATGTTTTTCATTCCTAACTTACAAATAAGTTCAAATAAAAACATGTCAATTAGAAAAACTGTTTATCATGCGATTACCTATCATATTTCACGTATTTTATACATTAGTAATTAAATTTTGTAATATAAGTCTAATTTAGGAGGATAATTTGTTTTTTTTTTAAAAGGATTAAAAAAGCAATTTATTCAATGTGTTTTGATAGAAAACATATCCTCTTCTGTACACTTTGTGTCAATTTTTAATGTTGCAATGAAATTAATGGATAATTCAGTTGGAATAAAAGTCCACTCAAGAAATAACTTTGTACCAGCATTAAAGATTTCGGAGAAATCCTTAGAGCCCAACTTCCAAAATACTCACAAAGATTATCCATAGGATTAAATTCCGGCTATATCTGTCATCGTGTTTTGAAATTATCATCCATATGGGAAAATTACTCACCTATAGAATCGCAGTCTTATAGATTGACCGCTTCCTGACATTTATAGCTGTCAGAGTTCTCCCATGATACATATTAAAGTCATTGTGAGGGCTCAAAGATATTTCAAGCTAAATCAAAGATATTTCAAATTAAATCAAAGCTAATTCATTCAAAGATATTTCAATCTAAATCAAAAATCACGCTAAATCAAATATATTTCAATCTAAAGATTTCAATCCTCTGTAATCAATTCGAATATTGGCAGGCTGATATTCTTCCTTGAACACGCACTGAATTACTATTCCCAGGATAAGTTTTATTCGCATGTGAAGAGTCGGATGGAAAAACTGAAATCTAATATGCTTGAGGCAAAAGCGATGGAAGATACCTCAACTCAGAATGTAGAACTGACTTTCGGAAAATTTGCGTATGGAAAATACGTACTGATAATAAAATAGCAGGTGCTGAAAAATGAATTGCTCCATTGCACCATTGGTATCAATTGGCATAAAATCAGTTGCATAACTGGAAATTATCATCTTTCTTAAAGGTGATCTCTAGGACAGTCCTCTAGGTAGTAGTGGTATGCTCTAGGACAGTCACAAAGTGATACTTGGGGGTGGGGAGCACCAAAAATACAGGCTCACGAGCCCATGAGAGTGTGTGATTCAAAACCGAATATCCAAATTGGTTACAGTCCACCAGCGAGTGTAATCTTACAGTTGGGTTCTACATATTTTTGTAGCAGCATCTTCTGTAATAACACCCTTTCGAAGCATGTTCAAAAAGTGAATGAGAGTTGGAAACAGAACTACATAAACGGAGGGCATCCTACAATTACACATTTTTTCAGATATGACTCGACCGATGTAATCTCATGATTCACATTCAAATTTAATTGCAATTGCTAATTTGTAATTTAATTTAAATATACATATAGTATTTTTAAATTAAATATTTTTATTTTTGACTACGCACACACACATATATAATGAACGTTGACCTGCTTCAGAAAATGAAACTTATTAACTCTTTTATATCAAAGATATACCTTCGTAAGTTTTATATCAAAGAGATGAGCTTCTTTTTTTCATTGTTAGAATGTACATCAATAAAATATATTTTAATGTTAGCAATTAATCGATAGGTTGTTTTAGTATTACATAAATATTAAGAGATGCAATATAAATTTATTCAAAAATATTTCTATTTAAGACAGAATACATTTGTTTATTTTATATTTATTACTATCATTTTAATTTCTAGACATTACATAATTATCGTGTAAGGTTTATTTATGTATCAGTTAGAGCCGGTTAGTAAACAGCATTCTTTGTTTTTCCGTCGTTTTCAAGCTCATCTAAATCCTGCTCCCTCCCTATTCTAGGCATTGCCACTTATAACTAACTGTCCACGGATAAAGCAGTCTAATCTCAAATCAGTCCCATCAATTTTAAGCCATTGGCTGTGTTCATAGTCATAGCAAAAGTAAATTCATCTTGTGGATCTTGGGGAATTGTGGCGTATCGAATGAAGAGAATTGAATATTGTCAAAAGCATCCTGGGAATGAAGACGTCTTCTTTAGTACCATCAATATTCCCCCATATTCAACGTTTCACCGAGGCGTGAAGCGTTGAAGATTCACGCGGCAGGCAAGAACATTTTTTCGACCCGTTCACAGCGAAACGTCAGAAATAGCATCATGCCTAGTGAAGTTCAGCTTTGAGTTGAAAGTGGGCCAACTCGAAGCGATGCATTTCAAACCGGTTTCAGGCGAATGTGGTGAGACTAGTGATTGGTCTACGCTTCACGCTTAAAGCCTCACGCCTCGATGGGAACGAGCCTTTATGCTGGGAAAGCCCCCTTTTAAACTCACCAATATCAAATTTCGAACATGCAATGGAGAATTCTTTGAACTGAGCTACGGTAACCTAAAGAAATGGCAATATACTTCAGGTTATAATATTGCGGCGTAGGAGGTATAAGAATATTCGATAAAACAGCTACATTTTTATTGGTAAAATGCCAATGCAATTTTTTCTTATTTAATAAATAAAATTTTATATGGTTGAAATTCGTGTTGCCAAGGTTTTACTGATTTATTTATTTATTTTACCTCAGCCTTTCTATGAACAGTGTGGGAAAAAATAGCATCAGCCATAATAAACTCTTCAAATTGGCATTAAATCTAGTTGGGCAATTCCTTAGTCAGTATTGATGTAATTTAACATTTTTTTAATTGATATGGTCTTTGTGTTAGAAGTATCCCTAAAACTTTGGATGAAATTTGGATATAAATTGGAACCGCAAATAGTCTGGCACCTTCTCACACAAACATTGAGATGTTATACAACATGGCGTACATCTATTAATTAATTTTTTCTTAGGGAAACGTAATCCAAAAACAAAAACAAAAAGTGGAAATATTTTCTCTATGTTCTTTTATCCAGGCTTTTGTAAAAGAATTTTAGTGTCTGTTCACTTATTGAATTTTCAAGTGATGTCCTTCATTTTAGAAGCACTAAATGTCAGATCATCTCTAGGCCATCATCAGCCAACATCTATGTGGTATCATGTCCTTGATAAAATAAGAAATATAAATTAAGAAGAGGTTAATATTGATGGCGACGAATTTGGCAATGATGGCAATGACGGAGCCGATGGCAATTTTTCAAAAAACTGTTTTTTTATACCAAAAATCCTAGAAATCTTCTTTTTTCTTCAATTTCTAGAAATCTTCTTTTTACTTCTTACCCTTCTTCACTTCAATTTAAAGAAGGGGTGAAATGATATTGGAGTTCTAGAACTTTTCCGATGAGACAATGATTTTTTTTCTATTATTGTTTTCTTTTTACTTGTGTGTGTTTTACATTGTTTTGACCCCGAAAGAATTTGTCATTTTCTCTTGCCATTGGAAATATAAAAAAAAGATTTAAAGGCATGAACAAGGCATTATTGAAATTCATTTTATGTAAATTGAATTTTAAATGTGCTTAGTTACTCTATCTTATGCATATTTTTATTTTATTTTACTTCATTTACGATCATAATTATTCCATATTATTTTGTTTAATAAACTATTTTTAAAACAGCAGTAATCTAATTTAGTAGTTTGTACTTTTATAATATATAGTAGCCAACGGCCGTACCATGGTGAATATACCGGTTCTCGTTAGATCACCGAAGTTAAGCATCATTGGGCGCGGTCAGTACTTGGGTGGGTGACCACTTGGGAACACTGCGTGCCGTTGGTAAATTTGGGACCTGAATGGCGAGTGTCTAGCGCTCTGGCGCTCGGTGCCACAGGTTTCGGGTTCGAATCCCGGCGGTGCCATGGATGTTTGTAGTGGTTCGGAATCCACTTTAAGCCGTAGGTCCCGGTCTCCTATGACTGTAAGAGCGTCACGGAGCAAAAGTCAGGCGTCTACCTACGGGTGCTCCATCACAACAGAAGCTGCTTCCTTCCCCTTCAATCATGAGCACGTATGGGCTCGTGGGCTTGGCCAGCCAAGTGGGATAAGAAACAACAACAACAACATAATATATAGTTCCATGAAAAACATTAGTATTGTTGACGTGTTTATCCCTTTAAAGCTTTTTTTTAAACAGGACAATTCACGTAAGTAAAATAGCTTTTTTTTATACATGAAAAATTGCAATGGGAATAGCAGATATTATTCCTTTATCATTTCTTTTATTTAAACTGAAATTATTTTTAATATTCTTGTTATTCTTATTCTTAATATTCTTGAAATTATTTTTAATATTTTTAATATTCTTGTTTTAATTCTTAAAAACAAAATTCCAAATAATTTTTTGAGACACAATAAGACATTGGATTTCGAGACACTGACATTCAAGAGAGAAAAGAGTGACATTTCTTCTTCCTGTCAATCAACTGAATAAAATTCATTTTTGTTTGTGTTGTAAACAGCAAAACGCACGAGCAAGATGAATGTCAAGTGCTTGCCGGTCGAACACCAAACACCAGTCGAATACCAGTCGTCAACAAAAACTTAACTTCCCATCAAAAACATCTTTAAAAATAATTGTTGAGAGAATAGGAAAACAAATGTTGATGCTGACAACGAGGTACACCTGTTCATGCCAGACATCTCAGAAAGGTTTATATCTGCATTGTGAATTATTAATACTGAAATGAGCATTGTTGATTCTCAAGTATAAAAAATTGATTCTTAAAGCGGTCATCATCAAATTTGTGAAAAAAAATCAGCACTCATTCAATTCCTCCTGTCCCACTCTCTTCAGGTAAAGGCTCTCAAATTTCTTTCCCTTTTTTTCTCTCGGTTTTCAGAATTGGTTTCATGTGTTCCAACTCTGATCCTGAGCGATCTGAAAGAAAGGGTTTCTGAATTAAGGTTACTCACCCCATTCAAATCACGATTTTCTTGAAAAAAATAATCAAAAATTTTTTTTATACTTTTATTCCAAAGATCTGACTTTTAACTGTCAAAAACAGTTTGTTTGTACAGTCATTACAAGTCAACTGTGTCATCACAAGCTATTAGGACACTGAATGCATGCATTCAAAACTTTCAATTAAATTTCAGTAGAATTGTATTTTATTGCAGTATTTATTCAGTATTTTTATTTCAGTATTTCTTGGCTTGCACAGCCCCACAATACAAGTCCTAATCGTTTTAAATCATTTTCAGAACTATACATTTTTATTGATTCTGTCTGTGCATTGAATCAATATGTTTTAATCATATTCATTAAGAGATGAGGTATTGGAAATTTTCAGGATAAGTTATTTTAAAAACATTATATTCTTTTCTGGGGGGCCTAATGGCCGAGTGGCTAGTGCTCTGGAGCTCAGTACCATAGGTACCATAGATGTTTGTAATCTACTGTAAAACCGTAGGTCTCAGTCTAATAGGACCGTAGAGCGTTGTGGGGTTAGAGTGACTCGCGTCCGTAGCCTAGCGCTCTGGCGCTCGGTACCACAGGTTTCCAGTTGTACTGTGGTACCGTGAATGTCTGTAGTGGTTCAGAATCCACTTTAAACCGTAGGTTCCGGACTAATAGAATAGTAGAGCGCTGCAGCGGTAGCGTTGCTCGCGTCCGTAGCCTATCTTCAAGCTACACGTATCCCCCTGGATAGTGCTCAATGAGTTACAGTGGTGCAGCCTTTGGTTATGGCATAAAGATTAATTGTCTCTGCATTAGAACAACAACGATGTTGTTTTCTTTATATCTTTACTGAGTGAGTCGACTAGTTGTCATATATTGAATGGCAGCCATAAAATCGTGGTGCATTTTGATGAAATTTAAGTGGTTGTATGGCTGAAAATTAATAATATTTTAATAAAGTTTTAAATTTGTCTTCCTATAAACATAGTCTAGTTTTGTGAAAACTTTTTCAATCTGATATGATTAAGTAAAATTTTATCAAAATTTTTTTTTAATTGGACATAGAATGATCCACTACTAAGTTACCTCTCGAATATTTGTTTAAAATTCCTTTTCCATTAAACTATTGAACTTTAAAAAAAATTTGATTTCTGCTTTTTTTTCCCTCAGGAAAAATGAAGTTTTTGTACGCTTTTCTTGTCCTAAACATTTTTGTTGGACTTATTGGTGAGTATTTCATATCTTTTGTATTTTCTCAGTTGTAATAAGTAAAAGAACCGACCGAAAAAAAATTGCTAATGAAATATATATATATAATAACTACGTAATATATATAATAACTACATAATACATCTAGTAGTTATTTATCTAATACAGATGTCTCCAAACTACGGCCCGCGGACCAAAAACGGCCAGCCAGTGTCATCCATCCAGCGAATAGCTTATTGTTGCTGTAATAAGTTGGATAAAAAACACAGAATAATAATAACTCGGTTTTATTGGCTTGCTTGGTAAAGCTTAATGACAAGCATAACACGCAGAAAAATTAACTTAAGCACAACAACTAACAAATAATTGAAATGAGTCTCACTAACATTATAAACTAGTGAACATCCCGCTGTTACACCTACCTATTTCCGTTTATGACCACTAGATGTCGTCAAGTGTCACGGTCGTATCGATACACACAATTGTAATTGTAGTAATTGAACCAGCGAATTTAGCAAGCGTATGCTCGCTCAGAGCGCGTACTCGGCGACTAGTCTAGAAATGATAGACGATGGCAGAAAAATTAAAACAGTTTTGGCCCTTGATACTTACTGGAATAAACAGTATGGCCCTAGGGCTGGAAAGTTTGGAGACCCCTGATCTACTATATATCTTGTGAAAACTGATTTTTGAACTTCAAGAAAGATAATATCACCAAAGAAATGTATTCTCAATACAATGTATATTTCATCAACGATTTTGTAACAATTTTTGAATCAATAATAATCAATACGTATAAAAAAAATCTGGTTAGTTAAGAAATATAAACAAAAGAATAGAAAAATTATTTTTATTTACTGCTTGTAAAAAACCAAATCGGACGATATGAAACTGTAACTGCGGTGAACTGCTAGCGCCATCTGTGGAATCAGAGAGGGCGATAATAAAATTTAAATTATGTAACGAATTGATGCTCAATCGTAAATGTTTTTGAAATACCTTTTGTTTGTTTAAATATCCGTCCTGTGCTTGTTTTAAGCCTGTGTATTGTTTCCATGAATACTTTTGAATCCGTGTTTAAAATAAAATGTTTCAGAGATTTTTAAAATAACAAATACCGATCTTTAATAATTAAAATTATTCTTAATATAGATCACAATAAATGTTTTTTTTTCAAAAACAATAAACAAATGTAAGCTAGCTTACATACCTTTATGTTGCTATTTTATGTCAATTTTTTCTCTTCTTTTAGCGGTTTCTTTGGCCAAGAGCATGGCTTGCGGCGGTCGATTGAGCAGCTGCAAAAGAGAAGAAAGGTTTGTGTTACAAATTGTTTTTTCAATTCCTTCTATTAGATCACACTCTCCCTATATATATCTTGTTCAAATTTTCAATCGTTCATTAAATACTTCTTATTCATCCACTCGAGTTCAAATGCATTTTTTTCGAACTTGTAGTGGATGACACTGGATGTTAATGCCGTTTTTTTCAAACATTAATTCATTAATTAAATTTAATTCCTTCATTTTAGTTTTTTTTGCATTTAAGTTGCATGTATCTAAAACACCAGATGGATGGCACCAGATAGACTTTAAAAAAAATAAATGAAAATTATTTATAAAGGACTTTCTGCAATAGAGTAAAAAAAAAGTAGGAATTGACTTTCAAATTTTTTTTTTATATTACTTGTTTATTTTTTCCTTAATCTTTGTGTTGCTGTGTGTTGAAGTTTGGGCAAATAATTTTTTTTTATACCCCCGTATCATACGGCTCTCCATTCGAGGCGAGTTTCATGAGTATTTTTGCTCTTTCCAAACTAAAATATATCAGATACTTTCAATTCATTCACAATTGCAATCCATTAACAAAACCTACATAATTACAGTCCATTGATTTTTATCTGGACTGAATACATCTTCCGACATTTAAGAACCACACAGTTGTCAATGCCATCCAGAAGAACTATATGAATAACTGTTGTTGTTACTAATCCCCCTGGTGCAGGAAAGCCTACACCTGGTCCAACAGACCCCGTCGTGACGATTGGTCTTTGGCTAAAGGTACTATGCAGCTTCACTTTTAATGAGGAACTACGAGGGCAGAAGACTGACTCAACCTCAAGACAATCCTCTACGATCCTAGTAGACCGGGACATGCGGTTTAAAGGGGATCCTGAATCACTACAAGCATGCATGGCACCTCCGGGACTAGAACCCGAAACCCGTGGCACCGAGCGCCAGAGAGCTAAACACTCGGCCATTCAGGCCCCTAATGATTTTTTTTCTTCTAATGCAGCTGGCAAATAGATCATGATCGTTTTATGCCATAAGGGTTGCATCGATGTTACTCACTTTGCATTACCCAGGGGGCGCGTGTAACTTGAAGATAAGCCACGGATGGGGAGTAACAATGCCCCCGCAGCGCTCTACAGCTTAAAGTGGATTCCGAACCACTACAAACACCCATGTCAACGCCGAGATTTGAACCCGGTACCTATGGTACCTATGGTACCGAACACCAGAGCGCTAGCCATTCGGCCATCAGGCCCATAATAAAGAACTTCACATTTGCAGGATAGTATGGGAGAAACACGATTAATATATCCTGTCCCTGCATGGAAAACGTTTTAAGCAATCCATCACAACCGATGCCCATTGTAATAGTTCGTTTCGACTTCGTTTATAACTGCAACAAATGCCACCAGAGGATCCTGTAAGCTAACTGCACAAATTACAACTGCGTCATGATTTGGGCTAAGACTGACTACTAATACGGCATACCGATTACTGACTACCGTTGGGGGGAGAAGACCCTTTAATCTCCTCATCTTAATGAATAATGTTGGATTAGAATTTAGGGTTGGCTGTGTAATTGACGTTAGGTGTTCGTAAAAGTGAATTTAATTCTTAAAAAATAAAAGAAAAGAAGAAAACTGAATATAATCTGCTGGGCCAATATACAGGCTGCTCAATAATCTTATTCAAGCTTTATTTTAACTAGATGCTTTACGTCATTTAAAAACATATATATTATTGCAACATCGAATTTAATATTTGCTGAATGACCTATTTAAAAACTTCAATTTATTTTTGTACAAAATTAATTCTTAACTAAGTTTTCAAAGAAGAAAAAAATGTGAATAAATGTTATGTATTGAAACACTCGTGAGAGAAATTTAATATATACATATATATTACTACGTGATTTGTGCGTGAATGACTACGTAGTTTTGATGAAATATATATATATATATTACTACGTTCAGTCCACGAAGAAGATTTAAGTCATTATGCAAATACCGGCAATACCATACTGAATATACCGCTTCTAATTTGAATGCGTCATCGGTCGCGGTGAGTACTTGGGAAATACCATTAAGCCGTTGGCGTTCAAATAATAATAATAAACCAATAGCTCGTGAAAGAAATTAAAAAAAAATATTAGCGAATAACAAACATTGACGGTGGTGCATGGCAGGACCTCGCTGATCCACTTTTCCCAAAACTATACTCGTATTTTTTTGATGGGTGAAAATTAAAAAATCGCTTCACATAAGTTAGGCTAAACAAAAAGAAAAAAAAAATATTATGAAAGGAGATAAAAAATCTAAAAAATTTTTTTATAAGAATTAAATAAAATATTTTATATTCAAAATTCAGTATATTCTGATATCTCAAAAAATTTAACTGACGTATTAAATAACTAAACAAAATAAAAGATTTTTTTGGGGGGAGAAGAAGGGGCCAAGAAAAACATTAACCGCCGTTTTGATGAATTATTGTTTTCTTTTTATCATGTTTAACATCTCTTTTATTTTTTTGTAGGTCCGTTGCTGATGTCCAGGAAGAATTCATTCCCGCCGATTTCGAAATTGATGATATGCCTTTCTCAGAAGAAGATGGCATGTCTGCTTCAGATGTGGATGACATGGATTCTCTAGACGACTTGCTCGCTCTAGACGACCTGTCTTTCTTAGATGAAGAAGACGGAGAAGTCTGATGACAAACAATCATGGAAATGTATTGAAAATAAATCATGAAATTACTTGTTACATGTACAGCTTTTTTTCTGAAAATCAATAAATATTTCTCTTGTGTGATAATATATATTTGTTTTTCCACCAATTAATGAAGATAAGTAAATGACTAAATATCTTTCGATGCTTATTTCATTTTAGGAAAAAAAGATCAAAAACATATTTTTAAAAGAAACATAGTAGTAGAAAAAAATATCAACAAGTAGAGTAGATAATAAGAACATACGTATTTTAAAGCGTGTCTTATTATTCCAGATAATATTTGAAAGATATGATAAAGGGACATGCACAGAAAAAATAATTTAAAATCAAACCTTAAAATTATTGAACTTTTAAATTAATTTAAAACTAAATCTTTGATTAAAAACATTTTTTTAAATGTGTTATAACGATGGAATAAATGTAAGAAAAACATTGCAGCTAATTTATGTGAATAAATGTGGATTTAATTGTTCATGAAAAACATTAAACAATCGTTTAAACATTTCAACTTACAGGAATGAAAATATAAACTGCTGAAAATATAAATAATATATTATATGAAGATATAAATATATATTATATGAAGATATAAATATATATTAATGAAAATATAAATTTCTGGAAAAATAGGAAATTAAAATTGAAAATTTTAAAATTACATTTAAAAATTTGATATGCAGGAAAGTTAGAAAGTAGGGGGAGGGGGTGGATCATCTGTGGCCTCATGTACTCCAACACACGAAGGGTGTAGATTGGAGGACATTCCATATGAATATAAATAATTCATAATACATAAATTTCAGATGAATAATTTCACGCATTTGCCATTTATGTATCGTATGGGAGAAAACCAGAAAAACTCTTATCAGGCAGAATGAAAAAAATGACTATTTTTGAAAGCAATAACAGAAACAATGCCGCCAGAGACCTTGAACGCTAACTAACTTTTGCACTCTTAACTTGCTAACTACACCTTTGCTACCGGACAACAAAGTCAAGTCAGGTAAAATAAATTTTTGGAAATTGTCTCTGTCAGTTGTACATTATATGCAATAGTTAGCAGATACCTAAAAATGTTGAAAACAGTTAACCTCTGTTTCAGAAGAAGAATTGTTAAAGTCAGAGCTGAGTGAAGACATTCTTAATTATTTGGTCAAGACAGATGTGCTATGGTGGCTGTCATAACTGGTGAATTTAATATAAGAATGACATGAATTAATGGCAACCCTACAGTTCCTTATTGTATTGCTGTCTATGTAATTGAGTAGTCATAGTAGTGGAGTGTGTATGGTAAGAAACTGGTCTGCAATATGAAACTTCCGAAGATTATTGATAGATATTGAAATGATTTTAATATTCATGTTATTAATCATATAATTCATCAAGTTATAATTCATGTTATTGATACTTATTTATCGTTCTTTCACTGTCAGATTATTATTGCTAGTAGGTTGCGTGAAATCTATTTAAGAAATTGCTCATCTTTGATCAATATCTGCATCAGTTAGCAGGTCACAAAAAAGGTTAAAAGCTGGTGACTCTATGGCCACGGTATTCATGAGAGAAGAACCAAGAAGAACTTGCCACAAGGGGGGAATGGACTGAAGAGTGAATTAAGACGATAAAAAAGATGAAAGCGGTGACCACGGATAAAGTTAGTTAAGATAACTATTGAGGTCGACAGGACGAAAGATGACGGAGTAGGTTTGAGAAGATCAAGAAGGTATGGGGGTGTTCACAAAGGCATGCTAATGTTTTTAAGAAAACCTGGTTTTTGGCATGAAGAACCCTGGCGGCGTACCCTGATTTTTCTGACATAAGAATTTCAAGTTTACCCTAGACAAAGAACAAACACTTGAAGTCCATCTTGCACGGTTCCTTACCTTATTCGTATCAGAAACGAGAATGAGTTCTGCTTCAAATAATATTTCACTTGATTGACGTGGTGGAGGGTAAATGACCCGATTTTCGAATTGGACTGTTTCAGACTCATGGTCAGTACCGAGAAGTCCGGCAATCTTGTCCTGTTAGAAATATATTCATTAATTCTTGAAGCTGAAACATGACAGAAACAATGTGAATTTAATAAAAAGGAAATTAGAAGAATTTCAAACTTTACGTTTCGAATGCGGTTTTAAGTACCAATTTAACACAATATCCGCTCAATTAAAGGAAAGACGTCATATTTGTAAAATGAAGTTGTAATTGTTGGTAGGATTTAAAAAGGGATGAATACAATATTTAACTAATAAACAGAAAATGCGTTTCTTCAGTAATAAAAAGAAAATAAATAAAAACATATTCCAAAAATTGAAACCGTCAGTAGCTCAAAATCAATGTATAAATCCTTTGTTATCCTCAGTTGTTTGAAAGAGAAAACGAAAATAAACGCAATAAATATTTTCAATAGTAATTAATTTTTTGCTATTGAAATTTTTATAGTACATGAATTTTTTTATAGTAAATTTTTTTACCTGTAATTAAAAAGAAATTTAATTTGGCAATGTTGTTGCATAAAGAAATTTTTTCATTAACCCTTGGGGCCGAAATTTGACACAAACAATGCAAATTTAATAAAACGTAATTAGAAGATTCAAAACTTTGAGTTTTGAATGCAGTTTTAAAAATTTTAATCAATACCCCTTCAATTACAGGCAAGACTTCAAGTATGCAAACTGAAGTTGTAATTGCACGATTTAAAAAGGAATAAATACAGCATTTAACAAATGAATCGAAGTTGGGTTTCTTCTATAATAAAGCGAAAAGGAATAAAAACAGTTTCAAAAAATCGAAATCTTCTTTAACTCTTTTAGCCATATTTTGTTTCCAGCTGTAGCTTTCTTTCTGGCAGAAATAATTAATAGAGAGGAATGAATCCACACAAAATAAAACGGACCATTTGAATAGGACAATAACAGGTTACATTTGAAAATAGGACTCTACAAATTGGTTTTAGATGTTGATGCAATAAAATATTCCAGCTCATTGAGATCAGCAAAATATTAGTGAACAAACGTTTCATCGCATGAATATTTAAAAATATCTACGAAAAAAAACAACACTTGATTCTTTTTATGGGCATGATGACTGCAAACATCGAGCTAAATACAAAAGGATTTATTAAATCAATTTATGCAATACATAGATTCCCTAATTCAACGTTCATTATAATCTATTATTTTATTTTCAGTACATTTTCAACAAAAATGTGGTAAATAACCTTATATATATATTTTTAGGGGGGACTGACTATCATCAAATTGTATGTCTATTTGCAACTCGTCGTGTGTCCGTGCATTCCTCCTTTATGCAAAATAAATTAGAGCAGAGATATTACAACGTTTTATAAATATTCGATAATGTTTGAAATGCTAGAATATCGAGTATTTTGTCTTCTTTTAAGATTATTTTTCTGTTCCTCCATCGTCATCAGTACGAAAAATGAATTTTTGCAGCCTTCTAATATTGGGTGCTCTTTCATTTCCAAATGTGGGCCTCACTATTTATTATCTTCCACTATTCATTATCTTCAGTATTCATTATCTATAGTAGTTTCTTTCTGGGAGAAATAATGAATAGAAAGGAATTTTTTTTAATACTCCAACTGCCCTTTAGGGCATCAGGCTATAGTTCTAAAGGCTTACATTACATTCGCTTTTGTTGATGATGAAATATTTTCAAGTTAGTGAAAAAATAAGAACAGAAAATCATTTGTCTAAATTTGTAATATCTAATGTTTTTTTTACATAGGATTTCTTAGAAAAAGAGGAAGGTATGAAAAGGTTGTTTCTGAATGTGTTCGTTCGAAAGTAATTTGTAACTATGTTTCAGTGGTGTATCCTGAACTGCGCTGAATTTGCTACCTAATTGTCATTTTATAGTCGAATGATCTCAAGTCCAAATCCGTTCCAGCGAAAATAACGAAATAATAAACACATTAAATTTCTTAATGAAATTTGAATATGATACAGAAAAAGTTGAAACAAACTTTCAGAAAGTACATTTTTTGGATACAAAATCAACGTTAGTACCAAAACCTAAGTTTGATAACAAAGCTAATGTTTTGAAAAAAATGACAAGATATTTATTACTTACAAACAAAACAACTAATACATTAACAAACAAGTTAATTTATTAGTCGCAAAGCAAAGACAATAATGCCCCTAATTTTTTTTTCGTATTAACCTTTTAAAATATATCGATTGACGTTTTTAAAAGTGCCTCATGAAAGCACACTGAGACTTCATAAAGCAGCCAATTTTAATCTTCGGACAAATGGTTGGTTGTTGTTTTTTAGAAATTTCATCACATTTAAATAGTTTCAAAAAGGAAATATGAGTTCTTCACATAATTTCCAAAATAATTGTTCTTCAATAAATTATATAGACCACTCCAAATAAATATAAAAAGTTTTTTTTATTTACAGGTAAAATTTTATTTACTATTGAAAATACTTGTTTAGGAAATTATTTAAATATTATTTATTATTGAAAATATTTATTTCATTTATTTTCATTTTTTATTTTGACACAACTGAGGATAACAAATGACTTATAGATTGAATTGGAGCTACTTAAGATTTCATTTTTTTAATCTGTTTTTATTAATTTTATTTGTATTATTGAAGAAATGCATTTTCTGTTTATTAGTTAAGTAATGTGCTTATTCCATTTCAAATCGTGCCAACAATTACAACTGCAACTTATATATATAAAGTCTTGCCTTTAATTGAGCGGGCATTGCTAAAATGGTATTTAAAACTGCATTCAAAACGTAAAGTTTGCGATTCTTCTAATTACTTTTTCATTAAATTCACATTTTTTCTGTCAAATTTCGGCCCCAAGATTAATGAATAAATTTCCAACAGAACAACACCAGCCATGTCAATCAACCGAAATATTATTTGAGCAGAACTCATTCTCATTTCTGATACGAATAAGATAAGGAACCGCGCAAGATGGACTTCAATGTTTGTTCTTTGTAGTACACAAGAAATTCTTATGTCAGGAAAAGCTTTTGTGTATCTCAAACACCAGGTTTTCTTAAAAACAGAAGGATTCACCCAGAGAAAGGGAAGCATTGTTTGGAGTTATCGAGTCGCACCTGCTCAGAGTCATGAGTTTTTGAAAGCATGAAATTCTTGATTTGATTGGTAAAGAAAGAAAAGAGCATTGTTTACTATCGAGTATAAAACATCGGCTTCCAAAAGACCCACCATCAAATTCGAGAAAACGATTTCCAGTCTATTTCATCTCGTGTCCTGAGCAGCTCTTCCTCTCTTCAGGTAAATTCTTCAAACAGCTTTTTCTGGTATATTTCAATAACAAATCTCGGATATTTTCCCACAGAGTAGTAATAAAATTGAGCATATCTCATTTTCTATTTGAAGTCTTGCCTCTAATTGAAAGGGTATTGATTAAAACTGCGCACAAAACGTAAAGTTTGGAATTCTTCTAATTAGGTTTCATTAAATTCGCATTGTTTGCGTCCAAATTCGACCCCAAGGATTAATGAATACATTTCTTGTAGGACAACATTGCCGGACTTCTCGGTACTGACCATGAGTCTGAAACAGTCCAGTTCGTAAATCGGGTCATTTACCGTGTCAATCAACTGAAATATCAGTTGAAGCAGCATTCATTCTCGTTTCGAATAGGAAAGGAACCATGCAAGATGGAATTCAAGTGTTTGTTCTTTGTTTGTGGTAAACAAGAAATTCTTATGTCAGGAAAAGCTTTTGTGTACGTCGAACACCAGGTTTTCTTGAAAACGGAAGAATGTACCCAGGGAAAGAGAGGTATTGTTTGAAGCTATCAAGTCGCACCTGTTCAGAGTCATGAGTTTTTGGAAGCATAAAACTCTTTGCTATGATTGGTAAAGAAAGAAAAGAGCATTGTTTACTATCGAGTATAAATTATTGGCTTCCAAAAGACCCAACATCGAATCCGAGAAAAAGATTTCCAGTCTATTTCAATTCGTGTCCCGAGCAGCTCTTCCTCTCTTCAGGTAAATTCTTTAAAAAGCTATTTAACTGTATATTTCAAAAATAAAGCTCGGATATTTTCCAACAGAGTAGTAATAAAATTGAGCAAGTCCCATTTTCTAAAAGGAAAGGAAAATTGGGCCAACCGTCTCCCGCCCTTTTCGTACTGGCCGCTATAGTAATGCTTCTTGATTTTCAAGATTTTTCTCATATTCGACAATTTTCCACTGTTTATAATAAACAAGTAATATAAAAAAACATTTTTAAAGTCAATTCCTACTTTTTTTTCACTATATTGCAGAAAGTCTTTATAAATAATTTTTTTAAATTTATCTCACGCCATCTATTGGTATGCATAGACATATATAGATATAGATAGATAGATTACATGCAACTTAAATCTAAAAAAAACTAAAATTAATTAAATTTTAAGAAAGAATTAATATTTGAAAAAACTGTATTAATATCCTGTGTCATCCACTACAAGTTCGAAAACATGTATTTGAAATTGAGTGGATGCATAAAAAGTATTTTTTTAAGGATTGAAAATTTGAACAAGATATATATAGGGAGAGCGTGAGCTAATAGAAGGAATTGAAAAAATACAAATCGTGTGTTAGAAAAGGCCTTTCATTTCCTTCAATTGAAATGATTTGGAAACTAAACTATAATGTCTGTTACTATAGAAATTTGTTTTTATATAAAAAATACTTCTAAAATTTATAAAATAAGTTCTTTTATGTTTATATACATTTTTATTTCATAAAATGAGCTTTGTTTGTATTGTAATTTGGAAAGGAGTGAGTATACAAAAAATTATTATTGATGCAATGCAGATTACCTAAGAGAATATTTTATACGAAATCTGTGTAAGTATTATACTCTCATTTAACTATTGTGTTGAAGTAGAATTTTTTTAATGAAACCATTTTCTTTTCTTTTCTTAGAAAAATGAAATTCTTGCACGCTTTTCTTCTTTTGACCCTTCTGGCCGGAATCCTCGGTGAGTATTTCTGAACATTTTTTTCCCACTTCCTTCGATGTAAATATCCAGAGCAAAATTTTACCGCCTGATAGAGTGATGAAAATATTTCATATTAGTTATAAAAAAATATCTCATCGCAATTTCAAGGGAACTGTTGAATACTGTTCCACAGCAAAAGAATTTCATTTCATAAGTTTGAGTACATAACAAATGCGTTGACCATCATCATTTTGGAATTAAATTAAATAGACAAATAGGACGTTTAGATGGGTAGACGCCTATACGGTTGATACGTTATTAACATAGATATTTGAATGAGACAAAGACAATAATGGCAACCACATAGACAGCATCACACGGTGACCTGTGGGATTCTTACACGTTCGTGCCAATTACTATTAAATTCACGAATGACAGTCATCGTAGCCCCTCCATCTCCACAAAGCTATCAATAATGTCTTCACTCAACTTTGCCTTTAACAAATTTTATTTACGTATCTCCATCAGAGTGCGGCATTCAAACGTGGACTTGGGGGAAATGTTCAAATCTTCAACACAAGAGACTTGAACATCCCATTTATTGACGGCTATTTACTCACGAAACACACATTAAAACGTAACCTGCAATGGGTATTTACACAAATGAATACAACCTTTCAACAAATCACAATGGAACATTAGCATGACCTACGCGAACAGCCCCTAAACCTCTCAGACCTCCTCAGTCTTCTTTGGACCTGTCGACCTCACGAGCCCTCTTACCTAACTCCATGTGTGGCCTTCGCTTTTATTTTGTTTATCGTCCTCACTCACTCTTCAATCCATTCGCTCCCTTGTGGCATGTTACTGTTGTTTTCTCACTTTGTAAACACCATGGCCATAGAATTTAGTCACCTGTTTTTAACTATTTTTGTTACCTGCAAACTACTGCTATACTGATCAAAGAAGAAGAATTTCCTAAATACATTTTACCCAACCTACTAACTATAATAGTTTGGCTAAGGATTAACAATAAATAAGTATTAACATCATACATTAAAAATCGATGAATCATCCTTCCAGTGTTTATCAATTATCTCTAGAAGTTTCATATTGTAGAGCAGTTTCACACAACAGACATTCCACTACTATGTCTACTCAATTGCATAAGACAACAAAGCAGAAATGAACTGTATGATTGCTATTCATTAATGATTACATTATATTAAAAACATTAGTTATTAGTTATTAGTTATTACGTCTGTCAACCACCATAACACATCAATAATGTCACACTAAATTGTACCTATAACAATCCTTGGACGGCCAATACATTGTCTTCTGAAACAGAGATTCCCTGACTTAAACATTTTTAGGTATCTTCTAACCACTGCATATAATGTACAACTGACACAGACAATTCCCTAAATTTATTCCTGACCAACAAACGGATCTTGTATTTGTAAAAAGTATTGGGTTCTCATCATCACATTCACATCATCACTACTATTAAAAAACATGTAACGGTAAACACATTATTTTATCGATTTTCTCAAGAATCGAACAGGTTTTATGAATTAATTCAAGAAAATAAATTTCATATTGTAGATCTTGCAGACTAATTTTAAGACAATTTAACAAGTTACAAAGGTTACTTTTCTAATTGTTTTAAAATTAAATATTTTCTGTATTTATTTAAGAAATGATGTTTGACAAAGTAGAAATCAAAACTTATTATGAATTATTGCATCTGAAACAGTAGAAGCAAATTTATTAAATTGAATGTTAATTAAATTTGTAGTGCTAGATTCATTAAAAGGAAATGTAAACAGTTATTCAATAAAATATTAGAATTGCACAAACCCGTTTAAGTAAGCAAGTATATCTATGAACTAGCATTTTTTTCAGTCAAATATATTTAATAAAACGAAAGATTTATTAAATATATTTGACTGAGCTTGGAATTATTTTAAATACAACAGAAATAAAATAAAATTATAAAATAATTGTTAAATCTAAGAACTATCAAGTATCATGATTTAAAAATATATTGATTTCTTTTATTCCGCTTTCTTCTTTTACGGTGAGCTTTGTTTTACATGTTAAATTCCAATAACTGAATTTCGAATGATGTCCTTGATGTAATTCTTGTCCTTGCAGCTGTCTCCCTGGCTGAGAGCATGCCCGCGGATGAAGAGGCGTTTAGCGAACTCAGCAGGGAAGAAAGGTGATTTTTCATTGATTTACTCTTTTAATTCTGTCTAATCTCTTCTCTCGACTGATCCTTAGAAAAGTATTTTTTTTCCATCCTATGAATAAAGGGGTTTTTAAGGTGCACGTTAGTAGTATTAGTATGATCCTAACTGCATCAGAATCTTAACTTTATCAGCACTTAATCTACTTATTAAGTGTAATAATAACTGATTCGCTTTTAAGATGTGATGATAAAATAGAGTTGTAAGACGTGCTCTCTGTTAGGGTGTGTAACAACTGACGATGCACACTGATGACGAAGATCCTGTATACAGATGTTCTTGTTCCGGTGCTCTAACACAAGCGATGAAGATCACGTCTATAGATGCATAATCGAATTAAACTTGCCAAGATTTTTAGCGTCAATTCTCATTTCTCTCATTATGCTGTCAAAAGCTAGATGATAGCTAATTTCTCACTCTGATAAGACACAAGTGAGAATTCTAAATGTATAACAAAACTATTAGGACAATTTCTAGCTCTATTGTCAATAGCATAGAAAGAAGTCTAACTATTGCTGACTTTGATATGATTTTTGAAATGGTTTTGAGTCAGATAGTAATAGGGCATCTTGAAGGTTTCGCATTTCTTTCTGAAGTCATACATGATATATGCTGATGCAGTTATGATTATGCTAATACTACTCACATTTTATGAATGTCGTGTTCCGTGGTAGGATGCAAAATGTGTCCCTTTTGAAAAACGTCACGTTCATTTACAGACTAATTGCAATGCAATGAGCAAAGGTGTTTAGAGTGTGTTTGTCAATATTGAGAGTGTGTTTCATAGAAATCCTGTCGTCGAAAGTGCTTCTTCTGTCGCCAGATGACACTGCGAATTGTCAGAAACATATGTACAACCTGTTTTTCGAAAGAAGCCCAAGATTGAAATACGTATAGCTGTTTTTTTTCTCAAATATATATTACTATCACTATATTTAATAAAGGAAAATATAAACATAAGTTTGCACAAAATATAAAAGGACAGGTTGTGGAAATCAGTAAGAGATTCATAAAACGCCCTAAAAAATAGTAAACCAAAAGGGAAATTAAATATAACATCCTGATGATAGCTTTACCAAGGAATACGTACCATCAGGATAGTATAAACCTCCGTTAATTCTGTTCATTAGATGACTACATCTAAGTCAAAGACGCATTTATTTCGATAACACTGTGTAGAGAGAATAACCATTTTTTTAGACCCGACAAAGTATAGGGTTAAAGACAAACGAATCGGCATTGTTTTGCAAAGCTCAAATCGATAATATGCAGGAAAAAGTGTGCCTGCTTGGATGACTACTATCAAAAGTTTATCTGATTGTTTAGCGTTGTTACCCATTATAAACTTATCTATAATATATATATATATATATTAATACACTCACATTCATACATGTATATATATATATATACCCAAACACAGATTTTGTGCTTAGATTCATTGTTCTTCTCTTCCAACAGATACCGTATATTGGGCGGGGCTCTGAAAATGATAGCAAAACAGGTTTGTATTACTCATAATTGGTTTGTATTACTCATATTCTCAACTCTGGAAATCCAATTCCTATGTGTGAAGTCATGATTTAAATGTTTTTAATTGTTCGTGAGGTCGTCGATTTTTTTTAAAAATTGTATTTCTGAGTGGTAAACTCTTCTGTGCTATATTATTAGTTATTATTCAGTTTAGTACAAGCGCTGCTTCGAATTTTGTGTAGTTAAAAAATTTAATTGTGCATTATTTCATCCTCCTCATATTTACATCTACAAAATATAATAATATTTATTCATTATAATATATTTTTATATTGATATGCATTCATGATATAGTAGACAATTAAAGTTTTGTGTTATCGTTATAAAGATCTAATGACAAAAACAATGAGACCTGTATTCACATCATGAATCGAAAATTGACTCGACTGCAGAAAAAATTCGGACTGTGGTTTATTTTTTCTTTTATTGTAGCTCAAAAATTTATGTTTTGCACAGGAAATAGAACAAATAACTTTTGGCAGAAATTAATATATCCTGGAATATTCCATCTGCACTTCTGTTTTCTGGATTTTCGAAAGCCAGAAAAAAAACTGCTGGTTGCTATTAACTCATATGTGATCGCATTTGAATCTGTTCAACAGAGGTTTGAGCATTCTAACTTTTATCCCCTCCTATACTAGTCTATATGAACAATAACATGTCCAGGTCTTGAATTTGTAGTTTTATTTATCGTACTGCCAATTTTGCAAAATTATACTAATGATACAAATACTTCTAATTTAAATATTCTAATCCCCCTTTAATTACCTACTGATAAATTGCAAAGTTTGTATACTTTGGCGTCATTTTCAGGTGAAATGAAAAAAAAAGCCAGGCATGAATATCATTAAAACCTCCTTAGAAAGCCTAATTATTGAACTGAGTATTTAGACTGCAATGCCCTTTGAAGCAATACTAATCCATACTAAGTTTTGAATATTATGTGACTACAATGAATAATATTGATGAATATATATTGATGTTTGAAAATATCATCCAAAAAGTTAATTATTGGATTTATTTTTTCAATAATGAACCAATCCAATCATCTGAATTAATACTAATACTATTGCGATTTGAATCAAATATCACAATTGTAGATTGGATTCAATACTCAGGGAAAAAAATTTGTATTAGGATTTCGTTTTGGCTAAAACTTCACTTCTAATCATTATTATTTTTTTTTTTTTTTGTGCCTTTGTTCAGATGAAAGGACTGATCCACGGAATCGCTGGATTAGGTGCAGCCAAGGAATAAAATGCTCTCTTCCAGCCTAGGCCTCAAGTCAAAATGCCGGCCAGCACGAAGAAGCAACAGATCTTCGCATTGAATTACATTTTTTTTGTATCGATGATATTATTTTTTTCAAAATTGTCGCTATGTTGTTTAAATTCTCTAATGGAAAAATTAAAATAAATAATCTTTTTGCGCAAAAAACCTTTGTTGTCTTTTACATTTTTTTCACATATTGAACATTGTAAATGAGTTGTCGTAAGTTTATAGCTATTTATATCAATATGACTTTTATAAAATAAATATTTATATCATTCATAACATTAGCAGACAAATATATTTGTATTATAAAATTAAGTAATAAATATTATTAATTATTAAATATTCTTTCTGGCCTTTAAGTAATGAATGTTATAATAATTACTTAAAGGCCAGAAAGAATATTTATATCAGTAAAAAGTTCATAATAAAATGCCAACCAGTGATATTTATTTCAATATAAAAATTGTAAAATATATCATAATCCTAACATCAGACAGATTTATATTAAAATATTATTCGTAACTTGTATGAAGGAAAGAGATATATTATATAATAAAATATTCCTTATATATATATAATAAATACTTATATCAATATAAGATTTATATCATAGATATCATATATATTTACAACAATATAACATTCATAACATACATGTAAAATATATTTATATGAATATATTTTTTATAACATAAATGCAAAACAAAATTATTTATATCAATACAAAAGCCATAATATAAATGCCAAACCGAGATATTTATATCAATATATCATTCATTAGACCATATTATAAACAATAATTTTTAACAGAAATCTAAAGAGCAAAGAAACAGAAATTGGAGATCAGCTGTTTGTTTAAAGATATTTGTTTTACATAAAGATAAAAAAAAATGGAATTCATTAAAGTGGTATTTTTTTAATGAAAATGTCATAATAAATATTTATATCAATATAGGATTCGTAACATAAACATAATTAGTTATATCAATACAAAATACATAATATAAATGCCAAACACAGATACTTACATCAATATATCATTCATTAGACCATATTCTCAACAATAATTTTTAACGGAAGTATAAAGATCAAAGAAACAGAAATTGTAGATCAGCTGTTTGTTTGATATATGAAGATAAAAAAAAAAAAATGGAATTCATTAAAGTGGTATTTTTTAATGAAAATGTCATAATAAATATTTATATCAATATAGGATTCGTAACATAAACATAATTAGTTATATCAATACAAAATACATAATATAAATGCCAAACACAGATACTTACATCAATATATCATTCATTAGACCATATTCTCAACAATAATTTTAACGGAAGTATAAAGATCAAAGAAACAGAAATTGTAGATCAGCTGTTTGTTTGATATATGAAGATAAAAAAAAAATGGAATTCATTAAAGTGGTATTTTTTAATGAAAATGTCATAATAAATATTTATATCAATATAGGATTCGTAACATAAACATAATTAGTTATATCAATACAAAATACATAATATAAATGCCAAACACAGATACTTACATCAATATCATTCATTAGACCATATTCTCAACAATAATTTGTAACGGAAGTATAAAGATCAAAGAAACAGAAATTGTAGATCAGCTGTTTGTTTGATATATGAAGATAAAAAAATGGAATTCATTAAAGTGGTATTTTTTAATGAAAATGTCATAATAAATATTTAAATCAATATAGGATTCGTAACATAAACATAATTAGTTATATCAATACAAAATACATAATATAAATGCCAAACACAGATACTTACATCAATATATCATTCATTAGACCATATTCTCAACAATAATTTTTAACGGAAGTATAAAGATCAAAGAAACAGAAATTGTAGATCAGCTGTTTGTTTGATATATGAAGATAAAAAAAAAAATGGAATTCATTAAAGTGGTATTTTTTTAATGAAAATGTCATAATAAATATTTATATCAATATAGGATTCGTAACATAAACATAATTAGTTATATCAATACAAAATACATAATATAAATGCCAAACACAGATACTTACATCAATATATCATTCATTAGACCATATTCTCAACAATAATTTTTAACGGAAGTATAAAGATCAAAGAAACAGAAATTGTAGATCAGCTGTTTGTTTGATATATGAAGATAAAAAAAAAAAAATGGAATTCATTAAAGTGGTATTTTTTTAATGAAAATGTCATAATAAATATTTATATCAATATAGGATTCGTAACATAAACATAATTATTTACATCAATACAAAATACATAATATAAATGCCAAACACAGATACTTACATCAATATATCATTCATTAGACCATATTCTCAACAATAATTTTTAACGGGAGTATAAAGATCAGAGAAACAGAAATTGTAGATCAGCTGTTTGTTTGATTTATGAAGATAAAAAAAATGGAATTCATTAAAGTGGTATTTTTTTAATGAAAATGTCATAATAAATATTTAAATCAATATAGGATTCGTAACATAAACATAATTAGTTATATCAATACAAAATACATAATATAAATGCCAAACACAGATACTTAGATCAATATATCATTCATTAGACCATATTCTCAACAATAATTTTTAACGGAAGTATAAAGATCAAAGAAACAGAAATTGTAGATCAGCTGTTTGTTTGATATATGAAGATAAAAAAAATGGAATTCATTAAAGTGGTATTTTTTAATGAAAATGTCATAATAAATATTTATATCAATATAGGATTCGTAACATAAACATAATTAGTTATATCAATACAAAATACATAATATAAATGCCAAACACAGATACTTACATCAATATAACATTCATTAGACCATATTCTCAACAATAATTTTTAACGGAAGTATAAAGATCAAAGAAACAGAAATTGTAGATCAGCTGTTTGTTTGATATATGAAGATAAAAAATGGAATTCATTAAAGTGGTATTTTTTTAATGAAAATGTCATAATAAATATTTAAATCAATATAGGATTCGTAACATAAACATAATTAGTTATATCAATACAAAATACATAATATAAATGCCAAACACAGATACTTAGATCAATATATCATTCATTAGACCATATTCTCAACAATAATTTTTAACGGGAGTATAAAGAACAAAGAAACAGAAATTGTAGATCAGCTGTTTGTTTGATATATGAAGATAAAAAAAAATGGAATTCATTAAAGTGGTATTTTTTTAATGAAAATGTCATAATAAATATTTATATCAATATAGGATTCGTAACATAAACATAATTATTTACATCAATACAAAATACATAATATAAATGCCAAACACAGATACTTACATCAATATATCATTCATTAGACCATATTCTCAACAATAATTTTTAACGGGAGTATAAAGAACAAAGAAACAGAAATTGTAGATCAGCTGTTTGTTTGATATATGAAGATAAAAAAAATGGAATTCATTAAAGTGGTATTTTTTTAATGAAAATGTCATAATAAATATTTAAATCAATATAGGATTCGTAACATAAACATAATTAGTTATATCAATACAAAATACATAATATAAATGCCAAACACAGATACTTACATCAATATAACATTCATTAGACCATATTCTCAACAATAATTTTTAACGGAAGTATAAAGATCAAAGAAACAGAAATTGTAGATCAGCTGTTTGTTTGATATATGAAGATAAAAAAATGGAATTCATTAAAGTGGTATTTTTAATGAAAATGTCATAATAAATATTTATATCAATATAGGATTCGTAACATAAACATAATTATTTACATCAATACAAAATACATAATATAAATGCCAAACACAGATACTTACATCAATATAACATTCATTAGACCATATTCTCAACAATAATTTTTAACGGGAGTATAAAGATAAAAGAAACAGAAATTGTAGATCAGCTGCTTGTTTGATATATGAAGATAAAAAAAAATGGAATTCATTAAAGTGGTATTTTTTTAATGAAAATGTCATAATAAATATTTAAATCAATATAGGATTCGTAACATAAACATAATTTGTTATATCAATACAAAATACATAATATAAATGCCAAACACAGATACTTACATCAATATATCATTCATTAGACCATATTCTCAACAATAATTTTAACGGAAGTACCAAAGATCAAAGAAACAGAAATTGTAGATCAGCTGTTTGTTTGATATATGAAGATAAAAAAAAATGGAATTCATTAAAGTGGTATTTTTTTAATGAAAATGTCATAATAAATATTTAAATCAATATAGGATTCGTAACATAAACATAATTAGTTATATCAATACAAAATACATAATATAAATGCCAAACACAGATACTTACATCAATATATCATTCATTAGACCATATTCTCAACAATAATTTTTAACGGGAGTATAAAGAACAAAGAAACAGAAATTGTAGATCAGCTGTTTGTTTGATATATGAAGATAAAAAAAAAAATGGAATTCATTAAAGTGGTATTTTTTAATGAAAATGTCATAATAAATATTTATATCAATATAGGATTCGTAACATAAACATAATTAGTTATATCAATACAAAATACATAATATAAATGCCAAACACAGATACTTACATCAATATATCATTCATTAGACCATATTCTCAACAATAATTTTTAACGGAAGTATAAAGATCAAAGAAACAGAAATTGTAGATCAGCTGTTTGTTTGATATATGAAGATAAAAAAAAATGGAATTCATTAAAGTGGTATTTTTTTAATGAAAATGTCATAATAAATATTTATATCAATATAGGATTCGTAACATAAACATAATTATTTACATCAATACAAAATACATAATATAAATGCCAAACACAGATACTTACATCAATATATCATTCATTAGACCATATTCTCAACAATAATTTTTAACGGAAGTATAAAGATCAAAGAAACAGAAATTGTAGATCGGCTGTTTGTTTGATATATGAAGATAAAAAAAAATGGAATTCATTAAAGTGGTATTTTTTTAATGAAAATGTCATAATAAATATTTATATCAATATAGGATTCGTAACATAAACATAATTAGTTATATCAATACAAAATACATAATATAAATGCCAAACACAGATACTTACATCAATATATCATTCATTAGACCATATTCTCAACAATAATTTTTAACGGAAGTATAAAGATCAAAGAAACAGAAATTGTAGATCAGCTGTTTGTTTGATATATGAAGATAAAAAAAATGGAATTCATTAAAGTGGTATTTTTTAATGAAAATGTCATAATAAATATTTATATCAATATAGGATTCGTAACATAAACATAATTAGTTATATCAATACAAAATACATAATATAAATGCCAAACACAGATACTTACATCAATATATCATTCATTAGACCATATTCTCAACAATAATTTTTAACGGAATTATAAAGATCAGAGAAACAGAAATTGTAGATCAGCTGTTTGTTTGATATATGAAGATAAAAAAAATGGAATTCATTAAAGTGGTATTTTTTAATGAAAATGTCATAATAAATATTTATATCAATATAGGATTCGTAACATAAACATAATTAGTTATATCAATACAAAATACATAATATAAATGCCAAACACAGATACTTACATCAATATATCATTCATTAGACCATATTCTCAACAATAATTTGTAACGGAAGTATAAAGATCAAAGAAACAGAAATTGTAGATCAGCTGTTTGTTTGATATATGAAGATAAAAAAATGGAATTCATTAAAGTGGTATTTTTTTAATGAAAATGTCATAATAAATATTTATATCAATATAGGATTCGTAACATAAACATAATTAGTTATATCAATACAAAATACATAATATAAATGCCAAACACAGATACTTACATCAATATATCATTCATTAGACCATATTCTCAACAATAATTTTTAACGGAAGTATAAAGATCAAAGAAACAGAAATTGTAGATCAGCTGTTTGTTTGATATATGAAGATAAAAAAAATGGAATTCATTAAAGTGGTATTTTTTTAATGAAAATGTCATAATAAATATTTATATCAATATAGGATTCGTAACATAAACATAATTAGTTATATCAATACAAAATACATAATATAAATGCCAAACACAGATACTTACATCAATATATCATTCATTAGACCATATTCTCAACAATAATTTTTAACGGAAGTATAAAGATCAGAGAAACAGAAATTGTAGATCAGCTGTTTGTTTGATATATGAAGATAAAAAAAAAAAAAGTGGAATTCATTAAAGTGGTATTTTTTAATGAAAATGTCATAATAAATATTTATATCAATATAGGATTCGTAACATAAACATAATTAGTTATATCAATACAAAATACATAATATAAATGCCAAACACAGATACTTACATCAATATATCATTCATTAGACCATATTCTCAACAATAATTTTTAACGGAAGTATAAAGATCAGAGAAACAGAAATTGTAGATCAGCTGTTTGTTTGATATATGAAGATAAAAAAAAATGGAATTCATTAAAGTGGTATTTTTTTAATGAAAATGTCATAATAAATATTTATATCAATATAGGATTCGTAACATAAACATAATTAGTTATATCAATACAAAATACATAATATAAATGCCAAACACAGATACTTACATCAATATATCATTCATTAGACCATATTCTCAACAATAATTTTAACGGAAGTATAAAGATCAAAGAAACAGAAATTGTAGATCAGCTGTTTGTTTGATATATGAAGATAAAAAAAAAATGGAATTCATTAAAGTGGTATTTTTTAATGAAAATGTCATAATAAATATTTATATCAATATAGGATTCGTAACATAAACATAATTAGTTATATCAATACAAAATACATAATATAAATGCCAAACACAGATACTTACATCAATATATCATTCATTAGACCATATTCTCAACAATAATTTTTAACGGAAGTATAAAGATCAAAGAAACAGAAATTGTAGATCAGCTGTTTGTTTGATATATGAAGATAAAAAAAAATGGAATTCATTAAAGTGGTATTTTTTTAATGAAAATGTCATAATAAATATTTATATCAATATAGGATTCGTAACATAAACATAATTAGTTATATCAATACAAAATACATAATATAAATGCCAAACACAGATACTTACATCAATATATCATTCATTAGACCATATTCTCAACAATAATTTTTAACGGAAGTATAAAGATCAAAGAAACAGAAATTGTAGATCAGCTGTTTGTTTGATATATGAAGATAAAAAAAAATGGAATTCATTAAAGTGGTATTTTTTAATGAAAATGTCATAATAAATATTTATATCAATATAGGATTCGTAACATAAACATAATTAGTTATATCAATACAAAATACATAATATAAATGCCAAACACAGATACTTACATCAATATATCATTCATTAGACCATATTCTCAACAATAATTTTTAACGGAAGTATAAAGATCAAAGAAACAGAAATTGTAGATCAGCTGTTTGTTTGATATATGAAGATAAAAAAATGGAATTCATTAAAGTGGTATTTTTTAATGAAAATGTCATAATAAATATTTATATCAATATAGGATTCGTAACATAAACATAATTAGTTATATCAATACAAAATACATAATATAAATGCCAAACACAGATACTTACATCAATATATCATTCATTAGACCATATTCTCAACAATAATTTTTAACGGAAGTATAAAGATCAAAGAAACAGAAATTGTAGATCAGCTGTTTGTTTGATATATGAAGATAAAAAAAAAATGGAATTCATTAAAGTGGTATTTTTTAATGAAAATGTCATAATAAATATTTATATCAATATAGGATTCGTAACATAAACATAATTAGTTATATCAATACAAAATACATAATATAAATGCCAAACACAGATACTTACATCAATATATCATTCATTAGACCATATTCTCAACAATAATTTTTAACGGAAGTATAAAGATCAAAGAAACAGAAATTGTAGATCAGCTGTTTGTTTGATATATGAAGATAAAAAAAATGGAATTCATTAAAGTGGTATTTTTAATGAAAATGTCATAATAAATATTTATATCAATATAGGATTCGTAACATAAACATAATTAGTTATATCAATACAAAATACATAATATAAATGCCAAACACAGATACTTACATCAATATATCATTCATTAGACCATATTCTCAACAATAATTTTTAACGGAAGTATAAAGATCAAAGAAACAGAAATTGTAGATCAGCTGTTTGTTTGATATATGAAGATAAAAAAAAAATGGAATTCATTAAAGTGGTATTTTTTTAATGAAAATGTCATAATAAATATTTATATCAATATAGGATTCGTAACATAAACATAATTAGTTATATCAATACAAAATACATAATATAAATGCCAAACACAGATACTTACATCAATATATCATTCATTAGACCATATTCTCAACAATAATTTTTAACGGAAGTATAAAGATCAAAGAAACAGAAATTGTAGATCAGCTGTTTGTTTGATATATGAAGATAAAAAAAATGGAATTCATTAAAGTGTTATTTTTTTTAATGAAAATGTCATAATAAATATTTAAATCAATATAGGATTCGTAACATAAACATAATTAGTTATATCAATACAAAATACATAATATAAATGCCAAACACAGATACTTACATCAATATATCATTCATTAGACCATATTCTCAACAATAATTTTTAACGGAAGTATAAAGATCAAAGAAACAGAAATTGTAGATCAGCTGTTTGTTTGATATATGAAGATAAAAAAAAAAATGGAATTCATTAAAGTGGTATTTTTTTAATGAAAATGTCATAATAAATATTTATATCAATATAGGATTCGTAACATAAACATAATTAGTTATATCAATACAAAATACATAATATAAATGCCAAACACAGATACTTACATCAATATATCATTCATTAGACCATATTCTCAACAATAATTTTTAACGGAAGTATAAAGATCAAAGAAACAGAAATTGTAGATCAGCTGTTTGTTTGATATATGAAGATAAAAAAAAATGGAATTCATTAAAGTGGTATTTTTTAATGAAAATGTCATAATAAATATTTATATCAATATAGGATTCGTAACATAAACATAATTAGTTATATCAATACAAAATACATAATATAAATGCCAAACACAGATACTTACATCAATATATCATTCATTAGACCATATTCTCAACAATAATTTTTAACGGAAGTATAAAGATCAAAGAAACAGAAATTGTAGATCAGCTGTTTGTTTGATATATGAAGATAAAAAAAAATGGAATTCATTAAAGTGGTATTTTTTAATGAAAATGTCATAATAAATATTTATATCAATATAGGATTCGTAACATAAACATAATTAGTTATATCAATACAAAATACATAATATAAATGCCAAACACAGATACTTACATCAATATATCATTCATTAGACCATATTCTCAACAATAATTTTTAACGGAAGTATAAAGATCAAAGAAACAGAAATTGTAGATCAGCTGTTTGTTTGATATATATGAAAAAAAAAATGGAATTCATTAAAGTGGTATTTTTTTAATGAAAATGTCATAATAAATATTTATATCAATATAGGATTCGTAACATAAACATAATTAGTTATATCAATACAAAATACATAATATAAATGCCAAACACAGATACTTACATCAATATATCATTCATTAGACCATATTCTCAACAATAATTTTTAACGGAAGTATAAAGATCAAAGAAACAGAAATTGTAGATCAGCTGTTTGTTTGATATATGAAGATAAAAAAAAAAATGGAATTCATTAAAGTGGTATTTTTTAATGAAAATGTCATAATAAATATTTATATCAATATAGGATTCGTAACATAAACATAATTAGTTATATCAATACAAAATACATAATATAAATGCCAAACACAGATACTTACATCAATATATCATTCATTAGACCATATTCTCAACAATAATTTGTAACGGAAGTATAAAGATCAAAGAAACAGAAATTGTAGATCAGCTGTTTGTTTGATATATGAAGATAAAAAAAAATGGAATTCATTAAAGTGGTATTTTTTTAATGAAAATGTCATAATATATATTTAACATAATATATATTTATATCAATACAGGATTCATAACATAAACATGATATATATTTATATATATATATATATCAATACGAAATACATAATATAAATGCCATACAGAGATATTTACATCTATATATCATTCATTAGACCATATTCTTAACAGTAATTTTTAAAGAAAATCTAAAGAGCGGCGGAACATAAAATGTGGATGGACGACGATTTGTAGGTTGCCGGAGCTCCTTGGTTGCTAGGTAACCGTTAGCGCCTTCTTTGCATATGAAATGGTTACTTTAGCTTTACGCCCATTGCATTAAAAATAAATAATTAAAAAGGAGATAATAATATATGGAGAAGAAAAGTTTGTTTGTTTTTCAATAAATAATTTAATTATTATTATTTATAATTTAATAATTAAAATATTAAGCCAAAAAGAGGAATTTTAAGAATTACAAACTGAACGTAGTTTGACAGAGAACTTAAATAATAAAATAAAAATACTTTCAAAGGTTAATCTAATTCAAAAAGGAGTACAAGTTAAAAATAACAAATACATTTCAGAGCAGTTTGTTAAGAGAGAATGAAATGGTAATGACGGGGAAATAAAATATGGATCTGCTATTTGTTTCATATATAAAGTTTAAAAAAATGGAATTGGTTAGCGTGGTGGTTTCATTTTACTGAAAATGTTACATAGGATAACAAATTCTAATTAAAGCAAGGTTTAAGTACTTTCATTCAATTAACTTGTGCAATAATTAACTTTTTGCATGATATTTTTAAACATTTTAATCCATATTTTTACATATATCAATAAGAGCCTGAATGGTTGAGTGGCTAGCGCTCTGGCGCTCGGTACCACAGGTTCCTGGTTGGAGTCCCGGCGGTGCCTTGAATGTTTGTAGGGGTTCGGAATCCCCTTTAAGCCATAAGTCCCCGTCTCATAGGACTATAAGCACGTCACGCAGCAGAAGTCAGACTTCTACCTACGGGTGCTCCATCACAACAGACGCTGCTTCCTTCCCCTTCAACCATGAGTCCATACGGGTTCGGGAGCTTGGTCTAGATTAAATATCTACCAAGTGGGATAAGTAACAACAATATATATATATCAATATAGGTATTATCATCATGTAATAATGACGATGACATAGACAGCAATTTTTTTTATCTTAGAAATTACTTAAAACAAATTTTAAAAAAAAGACGGAAAAACATTGGCTGATTAAACAAATTTTGAAAAAAATTAAAAATATTTTTCTTTTATACACAGTCCAGTCACATTACTGCGACCACCTGTCAAAAGCCAGAATAACCACCTTTGGCAGAGCGGACCGTTGCGAGACGTGCAGGAAGAGAGTCAAATAGGTTTCTGAAGGTGTTCACTGGGATGTTGAGACATGCCGACTCCAGTGCCGTGGCCAGCTGCGCTAGATTACGTGGTTGAGGATGCATGCCGCGAACAACTCGATCGAGGTGGTCCAACAGATTCTCGATTGGGTTTAAATCCGGTGAGTTTGCTGGCCGGAGGAGTACGGTAAACTCATCCTGGTGCTCTTCGAACCACCGCACATACACTGTGAATTGTATGACACCTCGCATTGTCCTGCTGGAAGAAGAAATCATTTTGAGGAAAAATAATTCGCACGTAGTGGTGGATATGGTCCGTCAGGACAGATGAATAAATAAAAACAGGATCCATCGTTGTGCTGATCCAACGTGGTTTCCACAATGATGAGTGCCCCAAGTGAATGCCAGGAAAGCATTCCTCAAACCACAGGGCTCCCTCCTCCAGCTTGGATCCTACCGGCAATTGTTGCAGGGTGTTTGCTTTCAGACGTTTCACGCCGTATATGCCAACGTCCATCTGTCCGATGGAGCATAAAACGTGATTCATCGGAAAAAGCCACATGTCGCCACTCTGTGGACGTCCAGTTTCGCTACCGGCGTGCAAATTCCAGCCTTCGTCGCCGATGAAGAGCAGTCAGCATAGGTGCATTAACCAGGCATGTGCTGCGGAGGCCCATGCGCAGCAACGTTCGCTGAACCGTTCTTGAGGATACACTCTTGGTAGCCCTTCGTTTCATCTGGGAGTGTCAGTTGCTCAACAGTTGTACGTCTATTCGCCCGAACGCATCTCCGTAGCCTTCGTTCGCTTCTGTCATCTATAGCTCCTTGGTGCACCGCATGTGCTACACCGCAGATTTTCGATAGTGCCATTTTGTCATGCATGGTAGACTTTTACCACGGCGGCACGCGAAAAGTTCACAAAATTAGCCGTTTCCGAAATGCTTCCACCCTTGGCCAGAAGGCCAATAATCATGCCCTTTTGGACGTCGGAAAAATCGCTAGGTTTCTGCATTACGCCAACGAAATGCTTTCTGATGCCCTAGGACATCGTTTATATACAATCCCCTGCAATGTGCTGCCACCTGTCTTTTGAGAATGGTTATTTCACGTTGACATTGAAAATGGGTGATGGTCACATTAATGTGACTGGATTGTCTATAATGACAAAATGACTGCATTGATAATGTAATCAGTTATTAATGAGAATAAATGATGGATTATAAATTAAAATTGTCTTTGAAAACAAACATTTTAGGATTTGAATTCTGTAAATAAAAGAATTATAAAAAATATAGAAAAAATCATAGTCCTAAAGTTCAATTTGTATACTTGAAGTGTTTCCTTGACTGGGTATTGTGTTAAAACTATTTTTAAAACTGCATTCAAAACTCAAACTTTTGAATATTCTATTTCTTAAATTCTCATTATTTCCGTCAAATTTCGGCCCCAAGGATTAATGAATAACACATTAAATTTCCTTTTTATTGCAGGTAAAAAAATGTGCTATAAAAAATTCATGTCCTATAAAAATTTCAATAGTAAAAAATTATTTACGACTGAAAATATTTATTTTCTTTCCGTTTTCACAGAACTGATAACGAAGGATTTATACATTGATTTTGAGCTATGAAGGTTTTTATTTTTAAAAAAATGTTTTTATTTATTTTCTTTTCATTATTGAAGAAACGCATTTTCTGATTATTGATTAAATATTGTATTTATCCCTTTTTAAATTCTACCACCAATCAAAACTTAATTTTATAAATATGAAGTATTTCCTTTAATCGAGCGGGTATTGTATTAAAATGGTACTTAAACCTGCATTCAAAACGTAACGTTTGAAATTCTTCTAATTATCTTTTTATTAAATTCACTTTGTTTCTGACCATCATTTACCATCCACGGTGTCAATCAACTGAAATATTATTTGAAACAGAATTCATTCTCGTTTCGAATAGGAAAGGAACCATGCAATAAGTGTTTGTTCTTTGTTTGTGGTAAACAAGAAATTCTTATGTCAGGAAAAGCTTTTGTGCACGTCAAACAGCAGGTTTCTTAAAAACAGAAGAATGCACCGAGTTAAAGAGAGGTATTGTTTGGTGCTTTCGAGTCGCACCTGTTTAGAGTCATGAGTTTTTAAAAATATGAAGTTCTTGATTTGATTGGTAAAGAAAGAAAAGAGCATTGTTTACAATCGAGTATAAAATATCGGCTTCCAAAAGACCCACCATCGAATCCGAGTAAAAGATTTCCAGTCTATTTCATCTCGTGTCCCGAGCAGATCTTAATCTCACCAGGTAAATTCTTTAAAAAGCTTTTTTCAATTCCTTCTATTAGCTCACACTCTCCCTATATATATCTTGTTCAAATTTTCAATCGCTCAGGAAATAACTTTTTATTCATCCACTAGAGTTCGAATACATTTTTTTTAACTTGTAGTGGATGACACTCGATGTTAATACAGTTTCTTCAAATATTAATTCATTAAACTAAATTTAATTAATTAATTTTAGTTTTTTTAGATTTAAGTTGCATGTATCTACCAATAGATGACGCCAGATAAACTTAAAAAAATGAATGAAAATGATTTATAAAGGACTTTCTGCAATATGGAGAAAAAAAAAGTAGGAATTGATTTAAAATAATTTTTTTTTATATTACTTGCTCCTATGTATTTGAATAATATTTCGGATATTCGGATATTTTCCCACATTTTTTTTGTTCCAATGCAGCTGGCAAACACTTAGACAGCTTGGTCTTGGATGCCTTAAGGCAAGGGCTGCACAGACGTTACTCACTTCGCATTACCCAGGGGGCGCGTATAACTTGATGGTAAGCCACGGACGCGGAGTAACAATGCCCCCGCAACGCTCTACGTTCCTATTTGGACCGGGACCTACGGTTTAAATTGGATTCCGAACCATTACAAACAACCATGGCACCGCCGGGACTCGAACCCTGTGGTACCGAGCGCCAGAGCGCTAGCCACTCGGCCATTCAGGCCCTATTTTCCCACATATTAGTAATAAAATTCCCATTTTCTAAATGGAAAGGAAAGTTGGGCCAAACATCTCCCGCCCTTTTCATACCGGTCGCTGTAATAATGCTTCTTGATTTTCTTGATTTTTCTAATATTCGACATTTTTCCACTGTTTATAAAAAAAAAAAGCAATTCGGGGTTAGAAAAGCCTCTCAATTCCTTCTATTGAATTGTTTTGGAAACTAAACTATGGTGTCTGTTACTGTAGAAATTTAGCGATTTTTTTTTTATATAAAACATACTTCTAAAATTTATAAAATTAGTTCTTTTATGTTTATATACTTTTTTATTTTTTTAAAAAAAGTTTTGTTTTTGTTGTAATTTGGATAGGAGTGAGTATACCAAAAATCTATTACTGATGCTACGCAGATTACCTAAGAGAATATTGGTACGAAATCTGTGTAAATATTACATTCTCATTTAACTATTGTGTTGAAGTAGCCTTTTTTAATGACACCATTTTCTTTTCTTTTCTTAGAAAAATGAAATTCTTGCACGCTTTTCTTCTTTTGACCCTTCTAGCCGGAATCCTCGGTGAGTATTTTTGAACATTTTTTTACACTTTTTTCGATGTAAATATCTAGGGCAAACTTTTACTACCTGATATAGTGATGAAAATATTTCATATTATTTATAAAAAATCTCATCACAATTTCAAGGGAACTGTTAAATAGAATTCCGCATCAAAAGAATTTAAGTTCCTAAGATTGAGTGCATAACAATTGCATTGACCATCATTATTATGAAATTAAATTAAATAGACAAATCGGATGTATAGTCAATAATGGAAACCACATAGGCAGCATCGCACAATCACACGACAGCATAGCACGTTCGCGCCACCATTACTATTAAATTCACCAATGAAAGTCACCATAGCACCTCCATCTTCACAAACACATCAATGATGTCTTCACTCAACTGAGCCTTTAACAATTCTTGATCGGCCAATACATTGTCTACTGAAACACAGATTCATTGACTTAAACCTCTTTAGGTATCTTCTAACCACTGCATATCAAGTACAACTGACAGAGAAATTTTCCTAAATTTATTTTACCTGACCTACAAACGGATCTTGTACTTCTAAATACTGTTGGGTTCCTACACATATATCCAAAATATATCGATTTTTTTTATTCCGTTTTCATAAATGGTCCTTTACGGTGAGCTTTTTTTTACATGTTAAATTCCAATAACTGAATTTCGAATGATGTCCTTGACGCAATTCTTGTCCTTGCAGCTGTCTCTCTGGCTGAGAGCATGCCCGCGGATGAAGAGGCGTTCAGCGAACTGAGCAGGGAAGAAAGGTGAATTTGCATTTATTTACTTTTTTAATTCTGTCTAATCTCTTCTCACGACTGATCCTTACAAAAATATTTTTTCATTCGTATGAATAAAGTAGATTTTTAAGGTGCACATTTTATGAATGTCTTATTTCTTTCCGTGGTAGGATGCAAAATGTGTCCCTTTTGAAAAACGTCGCATTCATTTACAATCTATTTGCAATGCAATGAGCAAAGGTGTTTAGAGTGTGCTTGTTAATATTGAGAGTGCGTTTAATAGAAATTCTTCGGTCAAAAGTGCTTCTTTTGGCTCTAGAGGACACTGCGAATTGTCAGAAACATGTCGTCGTTAATTTAATTCTACAACCCGTTTTTCGAAAGAAGCCCAAGAATAAAATAAGTACGGCTGTTTTTTTTATCAAATATATATTCGTATCACTATATCTAATAAATGAAAACATAAGCATAAGTTTGTACACAATATAAAAGGACAGGTTGTGGAAATCCCTAAGAGATTCGAAAAAACTCCCTAAAAAATATGGTTGATTCCTCTTTTGGTTTAAAAAGGGAAATTAAATATAACATCCCGATGATAGCTTTTTCAAGGAATACGTACTATCAGGATAGTATAAACCCCCGTTAATTCTGTTCATTAGATGAATGCATCTGAGTCAAAGACGCATTTATTCCGATAACACTGTGTAGACAGAATAGCATTTTTTTTAAATCCGGCAATCTATAAGGTTAAAGACAAATGAATTGCCATTATTTTACTAAGCTCAAATCGAAAATATGCAGGAAAAAGTGCGGCTGCTCAGACGACTACAATCAAAAGTTTATCTGATTATTTAGCATTGTTACCCATTATAAACTTATCTATAATATGCATATACATATATATTAATACATTCACACTCATACACATATATGTAAACAAACACAGATTTCGTGCCTAGATTCACTGTTCTTCTCTTCCAACAGATACCGTATATTGGGAGGGGCTCTGAAAATGATAGCAAAACAGGTTTGTATTACTCATAATTGGTTTGTATTACTCCTATTCTCAACTCTGGAAATCCAATTCCTATGTGTGAAGTCATGATTTAAATGTTTTTAATTGTTCGTGAGGTCTGAATGGTAAACTTTTCTGTGCTGTATAATGTAAAGTCTTTCAGTTTAGTACAAGCGGTGCTCCGAATTTTGTGTATTTAAAATATTTAATTGTGTATTATTTTATCACTCTCACATTTAAATCTACAAAATACATTAATTTTTATTTATTTTAATATTTTTTTATATTTATATGCCTTCATGAGGGGGTAGACAATTAATGTTTTGTGTTATTGTTATAAAAATTTAATGACAAAAGCAAGTAATATAAAAAAAAAAATTTTTAAGTCATTTCCTACTTTTTTTACTATATTACAGAAAGTCCTTTATAAATAATTTTCATTCATTTTTTTACGTTTATCTGGCGCTATCTATTGGTAGATATATGCAACTTAAATCTAAAAAAAACTAAAACTAATGAATTAAATTTAATTACTGAATTAATATTTAAAAAAACTTTATTAACATCAAGTGTCATCCACTACAAGTTCAAAAAATGTATTTGAATTTGAGTGGGTGAATAAAAAGTATTTTATTAGAGATTGAAAATTTGAACAAGATATATGTAGGGAGAGTGTCAACTAATAGAAGGAATTGAACAATGAAATATGTATTCATATCAAGAATCGAAAATTCTCTCTACGGTAGAAAAAATTCGGACTGTAACTTATTTTTTTTTTATATTTTAGCTCAAAGATTTATGTTTTGCACATTAAATAGCACAAATAACGATCGCATTTGAATCTGTTCAATAGAAGTTCCTGCAACTCTTAAGGTTTGAGCATTCTAACTTTCATCCCCTCCTATACCAGACTACATGAACAATGACTTGTCCAGGTCTTAAATTTGTAGTTTTATTTATCGTACAACCAATACTCCTAAAATATACTAATGACACAAATATTTCCAATTTAAATATTCGAATCCCCCTTAAATTACGTGATGATAAATTGCAAAGTTTTTATAATTTGGCGTCATGAATATCGCTAAAAGTTCTTCAGAAACGCCTAATTATTGAACGGTGTATTTAGACAGCATTGTCATTGGAAGCAATACTATAAATACTACTCCAATAAAAATAACCAATACGAATGAATGCTAATTACATAAATGATAAAAAGAAAATTTATATCAAAAATGCAACATGAATATTTTTAAAACCTCTTCAGAAAAACCTAATTATATTTAGACAGCATTGTCATTTGAATCAATACTAATCCATACTAAGTTTTGAATATAATGTGACTACAATCAATACAAAAATGAACCAATCCAATCATCTGAATTAATACTAATACTATTGCGATTTGAATCAAATATTACATATGTAGTTTGGATTCAATACTCAGATGAACAATTTAGTATTAGGATTTCGTTTTGGGTAAAACTTCACTTCTAATCATTATGTCTTTTGTGCCTTTGTTCAGATGAAAGGACTGATTGGCACCATAACTGGATTAGGTGGTGGCAAGAAATAGGAAACTTCCTTCCAGCCTAGGCCTCAAGTCAAAGTGCCGGCCAGCACGAAGAAGCAACAGATTTTCGCATTGAATAATTTGATGTATCGATGATATTTTTTTTTTCAAAATTGTCGCTATGTTGTTTAAATTCTCTCATGGAAAAATTAAAATAAATAATTTTTTTTGAGCATAAAAACTTTGTTGCCTATTACATTTTTTTCGCATATTGAACATTACAAACGAACTGTCGTAAGTTTATGGCTTTGGTATCAATATAAAATAAATATTCATAAAATAAATATTTACATCATTCATAACATTAGCAGACAAATATATTTGTATTATTATTATAATATTCATTATTTAAAGGCCAGAAAGGAATATTTATATCAATACAAATTTCATAATATATACGCCAAACAGTGTTATTATTTCAATATAAAAATCCTAACATATACACTCAAGAGCCAAAACATTATGACCACCTGTCAACGAGTAACGAGGACGACATAACGAGTTGGCCCACCTTTGGCGCGCAACATAGCTTCAACCCGCCTTAGCATGGATTAATACCACCACTTAATACCAGTTAAATACCACGTCCACCTGATCACGTGCCTTCCACGTCATCCAGGCGAGTTCATTGCAAAATGTAGGGGTGGAGATAATGTTTTGGCTCTTGAGTGTATATCAGACATATTTAAATTAAAATATTATACTTAACTTGTATGCCGGAAAGAGACATATAATAAAATATTTATTATATAGATATATATAATATAAATACCTATATCAATTTAAGATTTATAGCATACACATAATATATATTTATATGAATATAATTTTTATAACATAAATGACAAACAAAATATTTACATCAATGAAAAATACATAACATAAATGCCAAACAGAGATATTCATATCAATAAATCATTCATTAGACCATATTGTCAACAATAATTTTTAGCGGAAATCTAAAGAGCAAAGAAACAAAAATTGTAGATCAGCTGTTTGTTTGATATATAAAGTTTAAAAAAATGGAATTGGTTAGAGTAGCAGTTTCATTTTACTCAAAATGTTACACAGGATAACAAATTCTAATTAAAGCAAGGTTTGAGCGCTTTCCTTCAATTAGCTTGTGAAATAATTAATTTTTTGCATGATATTTTCAAACAGTTTGATCCATATTTTTACATATGTCAATATGGGCCTGAATAGTCGAGTGGCTTTCGTTCTGACACCAGGTGCCATGGATGTTTGTAGTGGTTCGGAATCCATTTTAAACCGTAGGTCCCAGTCTCCTACGACTGTAAGAAACGTCACGGAGCAGAAGTCAGACTTCTACCTACGGGTGATTCATCACAACAGAAGCTGCTTCCTTCCCCTTCAGCCATGAGTCCACACGGGTTCATGGGCTTGGTCCAGAATAAATATATGTTGTTGTTACTTATCCTCAAGTGGGATAAAACAACAACAACAACAACATATATCAATATAGGTATTATCACATGTAATAATCACAATGTCATAGATAGCAATTTTTTTTATCTTAGAAATTACTTAAAACAAAATTAAAAAAAAGACGAAAAAGCATTGCATGCTTAAAAAAATTTTGAAAAAAATAAAAATACCATTCTTTTATATAATGAAAAAAAGACTGCATTGGTAATGTAATCTCTTATTAATGAGAATAAATGATAAATGATAAATTAAAATTGTCTTTGAAAACAAACATTTTAGGAATTGAATTCTGTAAATAAAAGAATAATAAAAAAAATATAGAAAAAAATTTAATCCATAACTTTTGAGTATTAAGATCATTTCATTTTTAGTATTGGAAGAATTAATTCAGGAATTAGGATTACTTTTGAAGAAATTGATGTCTGAAGTAGATGAGAAAGATATAAAATAATTGCATATGAGCATCTCATTTTTTTTGTTGAAAATTATAACATTCATCTCTTTTCTGTTGTTTGATATTTTTGTAATATTAATTATTAAATTGCATAATATCAATAGAAAAAAAGGTGAAGAAATTTCACATTAACTGTTAAACTGCTTTTCTTTCAAAGCTGATTTGCGTAGCGTCTATCTGACCAGCACACCTAACAAGTGATCGATTCCTTCACTTCAACTCTTAAAATTGGTTTACCTTCCCACACAATAGGGGTGGAATACAGAGTTATGGATCAACTTCATCCATGTTTTTCAAAAATTGACAGAAGTTTACACTTATGCTTATCGAATGTAACGTCTCGGCCTTTATGAGAAGCCGTTATACTTTAATTATCACACGGCATGGTACATGAAACCATAAAGGGCTCACGTTTTAAGCAGGCGAAATCTCCGGCCAGTTCAGTCCCTTTACAGAAAAAGAGAAAAACACTTCTTGGGGCTGCTTCCCTAACTTCTCATTGGAGTGGGTACTTTCTCAGCCCATCGTCTATCACCAATCATAATGCAGCAACTTACCCCATCCATATTCCATCTGTAATTATTTTCGACCTGTGAAGATGGGTGAAGTGAATTACAGACCTGTGAAGGTCGAACCTACAATCGCTATATCTTGACTTGATCTTTGACTCTCGGAGCCCGCGCAGTGGACCATGACTAGGCCTATTTCCTCTGCTATACCCTCCAGCACTCCAATATGGGGGCAGGGCAGCTCACTTTCTTTCGTCGTTCACCGTTTTCAGTCTTTCGCCCCCGATTTTTCACTCCGTCGAATCTTCTTCCATTTTCCTCCTTCATATTCCCCAAAGATTTGTTTTTGTCTTTTTTTAGACCACCCAACCCTTCGACCCTGATTTGTTGAATTTTTTTAGAAAATCTGCCTCTGAAATTATAGGGCTTTTCATTGGTGGGGGAGGGGGGGGGATTTCCGACATTTCATCAGGACGTGGAGGCGGCGAGTCTTCTTTGTGCAGTTTTTCTCAAAATATCCCCTATAATGCTAAAGCACTCCATCCATAAATTAAGCCAGCACAGAAAACTCCCTCCATTTTAATACAGCGCAGGGATATCACTTTTAGTCGGTAAAGGACCTGCACTCACCGGAAACGGTCAACCCGTTGAACAGATCGGATTCGCATCCGGTAAGGGCTAGTGACCGTCAAACACTCCCCTCCAAGGGGCACACATAGAATAAATCACGAATATAACACACGAACTATATAATAATTATCTAAAATTTTACCTTAGACAAAGAATATTTACAAATAGATATTGCCCATTTTGGTATGATATACACTCAAGAGCCAAAACATTATGCCCACCCCTACATTTTGCAATGAACTCGCCTGGATGACGTGGAAGGCACGTGATCAGGTGGAAGTGATATTTAACTGGTATAAAGTGGTGGTATTAATCCATGCCAAGGCGGGTTGAAGCTGTGTTGCGCGCCAAAGGTGGGCCAACTCGTTATTGGCAGGTGGTCATAATGTTTCGGCACATGAGTGTATACTCATATTGACGCAACAATAGCCCGCCACCATCACTGTTGAATTCAATCAACTGACGTGAGACGTGCTCCACCAGTTTTCGGCAATGTTCACCCGCTTCTATTGCATTTGTTGTACGTCTTGATGTGTCTTCTACCCAGGCCTGCGCACCGCGCAGGTGGAAACTGATATGTAGGCCTCAGGTAAAACATAAAAACCCCGCCAACGGATGTGAATAAGAAGAGAACAATAAGAAGCGCAATAAATGTCTTAGTGAAATGTGAAGATGATAAAAAGAAAGGTAAAACAAGCATTCAGAAAATAATTTTTTTTGTATACAAAACCAAAGTTAGTATCAAACCCTAAGTTTCATACCAAACTTAATTTCTTGAATAAAATGACAAGATATTTATTATTTACAAGCTCGTTTGCAAAGCGAAAATTATAATAATCTCTCTTTTTTTAGTATTAATCTTTTCAATCACAGTGTTATTGACTTTTTTAATGGTGCCTCATGAAAGCACACTGAGACTTAATAGGCGAACTGAGACTTAATTTTACACTGAGACTTAATTTTATGCGAAAAAATCGATGTTTGTTTCTAGAAATTTCATCCCATTTAAATAGTTTCAAAAATTAAGATATGTTGTTCTTCAAATAATTTCCGATATGTATACGATTTCAAATCTATAGAAATATTAAATTTCATGTTATTTACAGGTAAAAAACGTACTATAAAAAATTCATGAAGTATAAAAATTTCAAGAGTAAAATATATTTATTGTATTTTATTTCACTTTCGTTTTTCACACAACTGCGGATAACAAAGAATTTATCGATTGATTTTGAGCTACTGAAGATTTCAATTTTTTTAATCTTTTTCTATTCCTCTTCGTTCGAAACCCAACTTCTATTCATTTGCTGTATTTATTCTTTTTTAAATCGTGCAATAGTGCTATTACAACTTCAATTTGTATACTTGAAGTCTTGCTCATAATTGAAAGGGTATTGATTAAAATTGCATACAAAACTCAAAGTTTGGAATTTTTCTAATTAGGTTTTATTAAATTCGCATTGTTTGCGTCCAATGTTGCCCCCAAGGTTTAATGAATGCATTTCTTGTAGGATAACATTGCCGGATTTCTCGGTACTGACCATGAGTCTGAAACAGTCCAGTTCTTAAATCGGGTCATCTACCGTGTCAATCAACTGAAATATCAATTGAAGAAGAATTCATTCTCCTTTCTGATACGAATAAGGTAAGGAACCTTGCAATAAGTGTTTGTTCTTTGTTTTGTGGTAAACAAGAAATTCTTATGTCAGGAAAAGCTTTTGTGTACGCCAAACACCAGGTTTTCTTAAAAAAAGAAGAATACACAGAGGGAAAGAGAGGTATTGTTTGGAGCTTTCGAGTCGCACCTGTTCAGAGTCATGAGTTTTTGAAAGCATAAAACTCTTTGCTATGATTGGTAAAGAAAGAAAAGAGCATTGTTTACTATCGAGTATAAATTATGGGCTTCCAAAAGACCCACCATCGAATCCGAGAAGAAGATTTCCAGTCTATTTCATCTCGTGTCCTGAGCAGCTAATTCTCTCTTCAGGTAAATTCTTTGAAAAGCTTTTTTCCTGTATATTTCAATAGCAAATCTCGGATATTATCCCTTAAAGTAGTAATAAAATTGAGCAGGTCCCATTCTCTAAAAGGAAAGGAAAGTTGGGCCAAACATCTCCCGCCCTTTTCGAACTGGCCGCTATAGTAATGCTTCTTGGATTTCATGATTTTTCTCAGTTTTATATTGTTTATAAAAAAATGCAATTCGTGTGTTAAAAAAGGTCTTTTATTTCCTTCAATTGAAAATTTTTGGAAACTAAACTATAGTGTCTGTTACCATGGAAGTTTGTTTTTATATAAAACATACTTCTAAAATTTATAAAATAGGTTCTTTTAGGCTTATATAGATATTTATTTTATAAAATGAGCTTTGTTTTGTGTTGTAATTTGGATAGGAGTGAGTATACAAAAAATTATTATTGATGCAATGCAGATTACCTAAGAGAATATTGGTTATGAAATCTGTGTAAATATTATATTCTCATTTAACTATTGTGTTGAAGTAGCATTTTTTAATGAAACCATTTTCTTTTCTTTTCTTAGAAAAATGAAATTCTTGCACGCTTTTCTTCTTTTGACCCTTCTGGCCGGAATCCTCGGTGAGTATTCTTGGAACATTTTTTTACACTTTCTTCGATGTAAACATCAAGGGCACCCTTTTACTGCCTGATAGAGTGATGAAAATATTTCATCACAATTTCAAGGGAACTGAACAAAACACCACCTCAAAAGAATTTAATTTCTTAAGAGTGAGTACATAACACATGCATGGTCCATCATCATTATGGAATTAAATTAAATTGAGAAATATGCTGTATAGTCGATAATAGTAACCATCTAGACAGCATCGCACGTTCCCGCCATCATTACTAATAAATTCACGAATGACAGCCACCATAGCACCTCCATCTACACAAACTCATGACCATGTCTTCACTCAACTTTACCTTTAACAAATGTTAGTCGTACAAAATATTTGCATATCTCCATAAGAGTGTGGCATTTAAGCGTGGATTTGGGGGAAATGTTCAAAGTTTCAACGCAAGAGACTTGAACAGCCCATTTATTGACGGCTATTTACTCATGAAACCCACATTAAAATATAGCCTGCAATGAATATTTACAAAAATAAATACAACCTTTCAACAAAGCACTATGGAAGATCAGCACGTCCTACACGAACAGCCCCTGACCTCTCAAACCTCCTCAGTCTTTTTTGGACCTGTCGAACTCACGAGCCCTCTTACCTAACTCCATCTGTGGCTTGCGGTTTTTATTTCGTTTATCGTCCTCACTCACTCTCCAGTCCATTCGCTCCGTTGTGTCATGTTATTGTTGTTTTCTCACCTTGCAAACACCGTGGCCGTAGAATTAAGTCACCTGTGTTTAATCTTTTTGTTAACTGCTAACAACTGCTATACTGATCAAAGACGAGCAATTTCCTAAATGCATTTTACCCAACCTACTAACCATAATAGATTGGCTAAGGAATAACAATAAACAAGTATTAACAGCATGAATTAAAAACTGATGAAGCATCATTCCAGTATTTATCAATTATCCCTAGAAGTTTCATATTGTAGACCAGTTTCATACCACAGACAATCCACTACTATGTCTACTCAATTATATAGACCACAATGCACAAGGAACTATAGTTCACACCATTCTTATATACTGTAGTTCATTCACACCATTCTTATATACTGTAGTTCATTCACACCATTCTTATATACTGTAGTTCATTCACACCATTCTTATATACTGTAGTTCATTCACACCATTCTTATATACTGTAGTTCATTCACACCATTCTTATATACTGTAGTTCATTCACACCATTCTTATATACTGTAGTTCATTCACACCATTATATAAAATGCACCAGTTATGACAGCCACAATAGCACGTCTATTTTGACCAACATATCAATAATGTCTTCACTAAACTTTCCCTTTAACAATTCTTCATCGGCCAATACATTGTCTTCTGAAACAGAGGTTACCCGACTTCAACCTCCTTAGGTTACTTCTTACTATTGCATATAATGTACAACTGACAGAGAAAATTTTCTAAATTTATTTTATCTGTCTTACAAGCGGAACTTGTACTTGTAAATATTATGAACTATTGGGTTCCTACACAATAACGTCATCACTACTTTTAAATAACTTGTAACGGTTGACGCATTATTTTATTGATTTTCTCAAAAATCGATCCAGTTTTCTGAATTAATTTAAGAAGACATGTTTGATATCGTAGATCTTGCAGAAAGATTTCATGTTTTTAATATTTTGGAGAGTCTGTGTGTTGTGAACATAAATAATTTACAAAGTTAAAATGATACTTTTCTAAATGTTTCAAAATTAAACATTTTCTATATTTATTTAAGAAATGGTATTTATCAAAGTAGGAATTAAAACTTATTATGCATGTATTATGAATTATTACATCTGAAACAGTAGAAGCATGTTTATTAAATTTAATGTTAATTAAATTTCTAATGCTAGATTCATTAAAACGAAATGTAAATTGTTACTAAACAAAATATTAGATTTGCACAAACCCGTTTAAGTAACCAAATATATCGATGTAACCAAATATATTAACAAACTGAAGTACAGAAATCACTTAAATTAATTAAAGTTAGGAATTATTTTAAATGCAACAGAACAAAAATAAAATTATAGAATAATTGTTAAATCTAAGCACTACCAAGTATCATGATTTTAAAATACATAGATTTTTTTTTATTGCACTTTCTTCCCTTACGGTGAGCTTTGTTTTACATGTAAAATTCCAATAACTGAATTTCGAATGATGTCTTTGACTCAATTCTTGTACTTGCAGCTGTCTCTCTGGCTGAGAGCATGCCCGCGGATGAAGAATCGTTCAATGAACTGAACAGGGAAGAAAGGTGAAGTTGTATTAATTTACTTTTTTAATTCTGTCTAATCTCTTCTCTCGAGTGATCCTTAGAAAAATATTTTCCCCCTCCTATGAATAAAGGGGGTTTTCAGGTGCACATTTTATGAATGTCTTGTTTCTTTCAGTGGTAGGATGCAAAATGTGTCCCTTTTGAAAAACGTCACGTTCATTTACAATCTATTTGCAATGCAATGAGCAAAGGTGTTTAGAGGATGTTTGGTAATATTGAGAGTGCGTTTTATAGAAATCCTTTCGTCGAAAGTGCTTATTTTGTCTCTAGAGGACATTGCGAACATATCGTCGTTAATTTGATTCTACAACCTGTTTTTCGAAAGAAGCCCAACAATGAAATACGAATAGCTGGGTTTTTTTCTCAAATATATATTCTTATCACTATATTTATTAATTGAAAATATAAACATAAGTTTGTACAAAATACACTGGTGTGCAAAACTTAAGCAACAATGTAAAATTGCAGAGCCAGGAAATTGCAGAAATGGATTTCTGGAGATCAGTACAATGAACACGTAAGTCAGTAGAAACGTCATGCGTATGCAAATATCAGGAACGAAACGTCGGAGGCGATGTGAGCGTACGCAAAAAGCGTGATGTCGTCGCGCGCAGCTCAACAATAGAATATAAGGAAGGACGGAGACGCAATTCAACATATTCGCTATAAGTGCCAGTGAGTAAGTTTGGCTAGAAGACATATGGCTAGAAGATTGCTACATAGGCTACATAGTATGGCTAGAAGAAATCACTTGGACGACTTCACACGTGGAAGAATGATCGGAAAGCTGGAGGAGGGGCGTACTGTCACTAGTGTAGTTGCAGAGTTCGGAATCAACAAAAGTGTCGTTTCGCGCGCTTGGAAAGCGTTGCATTGGCATTGTTTTACAAAGCTCAAATTTCTCTTTTCAACGCAGGAAAAAGTGTGGCTGCTTGGATGACTACAATCAAAAGTTTATCTGATTATTTAGCATTGTTACCCATTATAAACTTATCTATAAGCTATATATATATATATATATATATACATTCCCACAGATTTTGTGCCTAGATTCATTGTTCTTCTCTTCCAACAGATACCGCATATTGGGAGGAGCTCTGAAAATGCTGGCAAAAAATGTTTGTATTACTCATATTCTCACTTCTAAAAATCCAATTCCTATGTGTGAAGTCAGGATTTAAATGTTTTCAATTGTTCATGAGGTCGTCGTTTTTTTTTTAAATTGTGTTTCTGGGTGGTAAACTCTTCTGTACTGTATAATGTAAAGTCTTTCAGTTCAGTACAAGTGGTGCTTCGAATTTTTTGTATTTAAAAAATTATTTGTGTATTATTTCATCACTCTCATATTTAAATCTACAAAATATATTAGTTTTTATTTATTATAATATTTTTTTATATTTATATGTATTCATGAGGTGGTAGACAATTAATGTTTTGTGTTATTGTTATAAAAAAACTAATGACGAAAACAACGAAATATGTATCAAAAAGGCATCATGAATATCGTTAAAACCTCTTCAGAAACGCCTAATTATTGAACGGTGTATTTAGACAGCATTGCCATTTGAATCAATATTAATCCATACTAAGTTTTAAATATTATGTGACTACAATCAATTCAAAAATGAACCAATCCAATCATCTGAATTAATACTAATGCTATATCGATTTGAATCAAATTATTACAATTGTAGATTGGATTCAATACTCAGATAAACAATTTAGTATTAAGATTTCGTTTTGGTTAAAACTTCACTTCTAATCATATTTTTTTTTGTGCCTTTGTTCAGATGAAAGGACTGATCGGCGCCATCACTGGATTAGGCGGTGGCATGGAATAATAAGCTTTCTTCCCGCCTAGGCCTCAAGTCAGAGTGCCGGCCAACACGAAGAAGCAACAGTTCTTCGCATTGAATTATTTTTATGTAACGATGATATTTTTTTTTTCAAAATTGTGGCTATGATGTTTAAATTCTCTAATGGAAAAATTGAAATAAATAATTTTTTTTGCTCATAAAACCTTCGTTGCCTCTTACATTTTTTTCTCATATTGAACATAACAAATGAAATGTCGGAAGTTTATGGCTATTGATATCAATATGACTTTTATAAAATAAATATTTATAATATTCATAACATTAGCAGACAAGTATATTTATATTATTATTATAACGTTCATTACTTAAAGGCCAGAAAGAATATTTATATCAGTACAAAGTTCATAATATAAATTCCAAACAGTGATATTTATTTCAGTATATAAATCCTAACATATATATCAGACAGATTTATATTAAAATATTATTCTTAACTTGTATGCCGGAAGGAGATATATAATAAAATATTCCTTATATATAAACTCATGTTTGTGAAAATTGAAACACCATGAAGTAATCGTCATAATGGAATGAAATTTAATACACAGTTGAGTGGTAGTTTTACAAATAAATGATTGAATGTTCAAAGCAAACAAAGAATAACAAGCGATTGGAATCAGTATTTTGTGTAGCCACCACGCGCCGCAATAATTGCTGCTACACAACGTGGCATGGAGTCAAACGAATTTTGAATGTCTGCCAGAGGAAGAGCATTCCATATTGTTTGTATGCGCACCCAAAGTTCGTCTGCAGAAACAACAGGACGAGGATCACGAGCGAGACGCCGACCAACGAATTCCCACACATGTTCAATCGGCGACATATCCGGGGAATACGCCGGCCAACGAAGAAGCTGTACCTGCCGCGTTGCAAAGAAGGATTGAACAGTCCTAGCGATATGAGGGCGGGCATTGTCCTGTTGGAATATAGCGCCTGGCAAGCGTTGAAGAAAGGGAACAGCTTGGGGCTGTAGAACTCCACTGATGTATTGCTGTTCAGATTGCCCACAATTCTTAGCAATTGAGATCGTCCATTATATGCTATGGCACCCCAGACCATAACTCCGGATGTTCGTCCACTGTGGCTTTCGATAATGCACTCCGGAAGGTGGCGTTCAAAAGCATAGCGTCTGACACGAATGCGGCCATCATGGTACCACAAATTAAAGCGGGATTCGTCAGAAAACACGACATGCTGCCAATCAGCACTCCAGTCTCTATGCCGAGCTGCCCATTGTAGCCGCAGGCGGCGATGGTTTAGCGTGAGAGGGATCCTGTATAAAGGAGTCCTTGCGCGCATTCCACGCTGCAGCAGACGTCTACGAATTGATGAAGCGCACAATGAAACACATGTAGCTATTGATCACTGTGCTGCCAATTGTTTAGAGGAAGCTGTACGGTCCGTGAGCTCCATGTGGACCAGGTGTCTATCATTGCGAGCTGAAATCACATTTCGGGGTCCACACCCGGATTTCCGAGTTGTTCGACACTCGTCCGTCCACTGCTTCCAAAGACGCATCACTGTGCTGCTGTTACGCTGCACACGAACGGCTACTGCCCGATAAGACAATCCAGCTTCACGAAGGCCGATGATTCCCCCCGTTCAAACTCTGTAAGTTGTTCAAATCTCGTTCTCTTTCGTCGAAGAGGCATAAGTAACGATTGAGCTAACGTTTACCACTAGCAGATAACCACCGATAACCATACAAGCCTCGCTACAGCCGTCTATTTATTCGGATCCATTCACCGTTCAGAGGGCGCTGCTCAGCATACGCTTGCGCTACGGATTTGAAATTCTAATCATTTGCATACCATGCGCTAATTTGCATTTTCTGAAAACTTCAGCTCACTCGCGTAAGTCCTTCATGGTGTTGCAATTTTCACAAACATGAGTATATATAATAAATACTTATATCAATATAAGATTTATAGCACAGATATAATATATATTTACATCAATATAACATTTATAACATACACGTAAAATATATTTATATGAATATAATTTTTATTACATAAATGCAAAACAAAATTATTTTTATCAATAAAAAATACGTAACATATTGAATAAACATATGAATTCATGAATTAGTGTTACTTCTGAAGAAATTGATGTCTGAATTAGATGAGAAAGATTTAAAATAATTGCATATGAGCATCACATTTTTTTAAAATTTGTAACACTTATCTCTTCTCTGTTGTTTGAAGTTTTTATAATACTAATTATTAAATTGCATAATATCAATAGGAGAAAGGTGAAAAAAATTTCACATTAACTGTTAAACTGCTTTTCTTTCAAAGCTGATTTGCGTAGCGCCTATCTGACCATTGTGATTATTACATGGTGATAATACCTATATTGATGTATGTAAAATGGTGGATCAGAATGTTTGAAAATATCATGCAAAGAATTAATTATTGCACAAGTTAATTGAATGAAAGTCCTTAAACCTTACATTCATTAGAATTTGTTATATGTAACATTTTCAGTAAAAGGAAACCACTACTATAACCAATTTCCATTTTTTTAAACTTTATGTATCAAACAAATAGCAGATCCGTGTTTTATGTTCCCCTGCTCTTTAGGTTTTCGCTAAAAATTATTGTTAAGAATATTTTTTTTTATTTCCAATGGTAAGGCAAGTACAAGAAGAATAAAAATAGTAAAAATAACAAAAATAACAAGGGAAAAAAATACAAAAAAATAAACGTCCAAAAAATGCTAAGATGACGGAAGTCATTGCCTTAAGAGTTCTCTCGCCGCCAGTAAAGCGCTGTCTCCGTGTCGTCGTCAAGTACCGCACATCGTGGGAGGTGGTCTCTGTTCATTGGGTCTGTTGAACCACAAAGGGGGCAGCCAGGATTCGAAAAGATTTTAATGCGATGGAGATGTTCTGCTAGACAGTCATGGCCAGTCAGAAATCGGAACTGGGCGACAGCTTGCCGTCGCGGATTGCTGGGTATTGCTAAAGATCTTCAGCTCTCCAACGCTTTGACTTAATCCCATCTTGAATTTGTACCTTGTGGCTTTTAGTCATTATTTGTTTGATATAAAGTTTTATAGAGTGGAGTGAGAGTGACGAGGATCTCATTTGAAGTAGTTTTGAGCCTCTTTTTGCTAGACAATCTGCTTGTTCGTTCCCAAAAATGTCACAGTGGCCAGGTATCCACTGAAGTACCACCCGTTTCATTTTTAAAGTAAGTTTCCGCAAATGATTTTGACACTGGGAGATTTCCTCTGATGAAGGTGGCTTGGGGGAACTAATAGCCTGAATTGCGGCCTGTGAATCAGACAAAATAACCACTCTATTGAATCTATCCTCAAAAATTAGTAAATACTTCAAAGAAATTCGGATAGCCTCCACTTCTCCATCAAAAGATGTTCGATATTTCCCAGCTGAAGCGTAGAAGGAAAACAAGTTCGAAAAGACTCCTGAACCTGCAGTAATGAGATTTTCATAAAAGGAGCCATCTATGTATACGTGCAACCATTCAGATTCTGGGTATCTTGTATCAATAGTATCAAGTGTATAAACCCTCAAAACATCTATAGATGTGTTCTTCTTATAAAGTTCATCTGAAATACTTAAATTTGCCTCAATCTGCATGTAATCAAATGGATTATAGGGCTTTTCTAACTCCTGAAAAATAGCTGGCAATTTAAGATTCTGTCTGACATCCAGAACAAACTGAACAAAACTTTTTTGAGTTTTTAAATTTCTAGTGGTTGTTGGATAATTAATCCAGTAGGGATTTCCAGTTCTAATTAATTTCTCATATAGAATCAGAGCTTTTTCTTTAATGATAGTTTTAATGGGTTTATTATTTGTCAATAACAGAATAGCATTAATTGGTTTTGATTTGACGGCCCCGGTAATAAGCCGTAGAGCTTGATTTTGTAACAGTTCTAGTTTTTGCAATACTTGCTCATTTGCCGCAATAAGTGGTTCACAGCAGTAAGTAATTAATGGTAAAATAAAAGTTTTATAAGTAACATTTAAAGTTGATCGATCACATCCCCAAAGAGATCCAGCAAGGCTCTTTAAAATAGACACTCTTTTTAGAAAGCGATTTGAAATTGATTCGATGTGTGACTTGCAGTTTAGTTTGTTGTCAAAAGTCACTCCCAAATAATTAAACTTGCTAGAGTGAATCAGAGCAACATCTCTATACTTTAAGTCAGGGAGGAGTGTTTGGTGAGCTAAAGAAAAAGTCTGAGTGGCTGTCTTTTCTTAATTTACAGTCATATTATTTTTAATACACCAGTCTGATAATATATCAGCATCTTTGTTAATTTTATTTTCTATCAAAGATTTCGCATTTCGCTTTGGAGCTTGGGTTCAAATGACAAGATCACTAGCAAAGAGCAAACAATCTACATCTTTAACAGTCTTTACAGCAGAAACTAAGTCGTTGATATATAGCTTGAAAAAACTTCCAATTGCACCCTGAGGCAAACCGGTCTGTAGATTATAACACTTAGATAAGTCATTTCCAAATGATTGTTAATAATATAGTCCAATGAATGCTATATTGATATCAATACGTCTAAAATTGAATGAAATATTGTTATAAATATCCCTGTTACACTGTTATTATGAATATATCGATATAAATATCTCTGTTTAGCATTTATATTATGCATTTTGTATTGATATAAATATATATCATGTTTATGTTATGAATCCTATATTGATATAAATATATATTATGTTAATATAAATAAATATTATTACATTTTCATTAAAAAACACCATTTTAATAAATTCCATTTTTTTTATCATTACATATCAAACAAACCGCTGATCTACACTTTCTCTTTCTTTGCTCTTTAGATTTCCGTTAAAAATTATTGTTAAGAATATGGTCTAATGAATGATATATTGATGTAAATGTGTTTAGCATTTATATTATGTATTTTGTATATATATATATATATATATATATAATGAATAATTTATTATATATCTCTTTCCGGTATACAAGTTACGAATATTATTTTAATATAAATCTGTTTGATATATATATATTAGTAATTTTATATTGAAATAGATATCACTGTTTGGCTGATATATTATAAACTTTGATATATCAGCCAAATACTGATATATTATAAACTTTGTATTCATTTAAATATTACTTTCTGTCCTTTAAGTAATGAATGTTATAATAATAATACAAATATATTTGTCTTCTAATGTTATGAATGACATAAATATTCATGTTATAAAAGTGATATTGATATAAATAGCCATAAACTTACGAAGTTCATTTGTTATGTTCAATATGCAAAAACATTTTAAGAGGCAACAAAGGTTTTATGCGCAAAACAAATTATTTATTTTAATTTTTCCAGGAGAGAATTTAAACAACATAGCGACAATTTTGAAAAAAAAAAAATAAATATCCTCGATACATAGAAATAATTCAATGCTAAGATCTGTTGCTTCTTCGTGCTGGCCGGCACTTTGACTTGAGGCCTACGTTGGAAGAAAGCTTCTCATTCCTTGCCACCGCCTAATCCAGTGATGGCTCCAATCAGTCCTTTCATCTGAACGAAGGCACAAAAAAAAATCACGATTAGAAGTGAAGTTTTAGCCAAGACGAAGTCATAATTCTAAATTGTTTATCTGAATATTGATTCCAATCTGCAATATTAGTTGTAATATTTGACTCCAATCGCAGTAGTATTAGTATTAATTCAAATGATTGTATTCTTTCATTTTTCTATTGATTGTAGTAACAATATATTCAAAGCTATGTATCGATTAGTATTGATTTAAATGGCAATGTTGTCTAAATACAACGTTCAATAATTAGGCGTTTCTGAAGAGGTTTTAGCGATATTCATGATGACTGCTTTTTTTCAAAGTATACAAACTTTATAATTTATCATCAGGTAATTTAAGGGGGATTCGAACGGTTAAATTAGAATTATTTGCATCGTTAGTATACTTTTGCGAAAGGGGTAGTACGATAAATTAAACTACAAACTTAAGACCTGGATATGTTATTGTACATGCAGACTAGTATAGGAGGGGATGAAAGTTAGAATGCTCAAACCTTAAGAGTTGCAGTGACCTTTGTTGAACAGATTCAAATGCGATCACATATGATTTAATAGCAACCAGCAGTTTTTCTTTCTGGCTTTCGAAAATCCGAGAAAAAGAGCGCGGAAGAAATATTCCAGGAAATAATAATTTCTGTCAAAAGTTATTTGTGCTATTTCATGTGCAAGACATAAATTTTTGAGCTACAATAAAAGAAAAAAAAATTAACCCTCAGTCCGAATTTTTTCTGCAGTCGAGAAAATTTTCGATTCCTGATTCGAATACATATTCCATTGTTTTTGTCATTAGATTTTTATAACAATTAACACAAAACATTTATTGCCTACTACCTCATGAATGCATATAAATATGAAAAATATTATAATGAATAAAAATTATATATTTTGTAGATTTAAATATGAGAGGGATGAAAAAATACACAATTAAATTTTTTTACATACACAAAATTCGAAACAGCGCTTGTACTAAACTGAAAGACTTTACATTATACAGCACAGAAGCGTTTACCACTCAGAAACACAATTTGAAAAAAAAAACGACGACCTCATGACAACATTAAAAATCCTGACTTCACACATAGGAATTGGATTTTTAGAAGTGAGAATATGAGTAATATAAACCAATTATGAGTAATACAAACCCTTTTTGCCAGATTCTTCAGAGCCCCTCCCAATATACGGTATCTGTTGGAAGAGAAGAACAATGAATCTAGGCACGAAATCTGTGTTTGTTTACATATATGTGTATGAGTGTGAATGTATTAATATATATGTATATGCATATTATAGATAAGTTTATAATGGGTAACAATGCTAAATAATCAGATAAACCTTTCATTGTAGTTATCCAAGCAGTCACACTTTTTCCTGCATATTGTCGATTTGAGCTTTGTGAAACAATGACAATTCGTGTGACTTTAACCCTATACTTTGTCGGGTCTAAAAAATGGCTATTCTGTCTACACAGTGTTATCGGAATAAATGCGTTTTTGACTTAGATGCAGTCATCTAATGAACAGAATTAACGGGGGTTTATACTATCCTAATAGTACGCATTCCTTGATGAAGCTATCATCAGGATGTTATATTTAATTTCCCTTTTGATTTTTAGGGTGTTTTACGGATTTCCACAACCTGTCATTTTATATTTTGTACAAATTTAATTTTATATTTTCCTTTAATAAATATAGTGATACAAATATATATTTGAGAAAAAAAAACATCAATCATGGGCTTGTTTCGAAAAACAGGTTGTAGAATTAATTTAACGACGATATGTTTCTGACAATTCGCAGTTTCCTCTGGAGCCACAACGCATTCTATAAAACTATAAAAATATTCTATAAAACGCACTCTCAGTATTAACAAGCAAACACCTTTGCCCATTGTAGTGCAAATAGATTGTAAATGACTGCGACGTTTTTCAAAAGGAACGCATTTTGCATCCTACCACGCAAATAAATAAGACATTCATAAAATGTGCACCTAAAAACACCTTTATTCAATTCCTTCTATTAGCTGACACTATTCTTGTTCAAATTTTGAATCGTTCTTGAAATACTTTTTATTTATCCACTCAACTTCAAATACATTTTTTTGAAATTGTAGTGGATGACACTTGATGTTGATACCGTTTTTTCAAATATTTATTCCGTAATTAAATTAAATTATTTAATTTTAGTTTTATATTAGATTTAAGTTGGCATATATCTACCAATAGAGGGCGCCAGATATTTATGAAAATTATTTATAAAGAGCTTTCAGCAATATAGTGAAAAAAATAGGAATTGCCTTCAAAAAAGTTTTTTTATATTACTTATTCATAAGATGGAAAAAATACTTTTCTAAGGATCACTCGAGAGAAGAGATTAGACAGAATTAAAAGTAAATCAATGAAAATTCACCTTTCTTCCCTGCTCAGTTCGCTGAACGCCTCTTCATCCGCGGGCATGCTCTCAGCCAGAGAGACAGCTGCAAGGACAAGAATTGCGTCAAGGACACCATTCGAAATTCAGTTTTTGGAATTTAACACGTAAAAAAGCTCACCGTAAAGGGTCATTTAAGAATGCGGAATAAAAAAAAAATCGATATATTAAAATCACGATACTTGAAAGTGCTAAGATTTAAGAATTATTTTATAATTTTATTTTATTTCTGTTGAAATTAAAATAATTCCTAACTTTAATTAATGTAAGTGATTTCTGTCTTTCGTTTTATAAATGTATTTGACTGAAAAAAAATTCATCGATATATTTGGTTACTTAAACGGGTTTGTGCAATTCTAATATTTTGTTTAGTAACAATTTATATTTCGTTTTAATGAGCCTAGCATTAGAAACTTAATTAACTTTAAATTTAATATACATGCTTCTAGTGTTTCAGATGAAATAGTTCATAAGACATGCATAACTACCTCACTGTGTCAGTCAGTAAAAGTTTGCTCTTGATATTTGCATGGAAGAAAGTGGGAAAAAATGTTCAGAAGTACTCACCAAGGATTCCGGCCAGAAGGGTCAAAAGAAGAAAAGCGTGCAAGAATTTCATTTTTCTAAGTAAAGAAAAGAAAATGGTTTCATTAAAAAATGCTACTTTAACACAATAGTTAAATGAGAATATAATATTTACACAGATTACGTAAACAATATGCTCTTAGGAAATCTGCATTGCTTCAATAATAATTTTTTTGTATACTCATTCCTATCCAAATTACAACACAAACAAAGCTCATTTTAAAAAAATAGAAATGTATATAAGCATAAATGAACTTATTTTATGAAATTTAAAAGTATGTCTTATATAAAAACAAATTTCTGCAGTAACAAACACCACAGTTTAGTTTCCAAAACAATTTAATTGAAGGAAATGAGAGACTTTTCTAACACATTAATTGCACTTTTTTTTATAAACAGTGGAAAACTGTCGAATATGAGAAAAATCAAAAAAATCAAGAAGCATTACTAGAGCGGCCAGTATGAAAAGGGCGGGAGATGTTTTGCGTAACTTTCCTTTGCTATTAGAAAATGGGACTTGCTCAATTTTATTACTACTCTGAAGGAAAATATACGATTTTTGTTATTGAAATATACAGGAAAAAAGCTTTTTAAGGGATTTACTTGATGAGAGAAATACTTGCTCAGGACACGAGATGAAATAGACTGGAAATCTTTTTCTAAGATTCGATGGTGGGTCTTTTGGAAGCCGATATTTTATACTTCATAGTAAACAATGCTCTCTTCTTTCTTTACCAATCAAATCAAGAACTTCATATTTTTAAAAACTCATGACTCTAAACAGGTGCGACTTGATAGCTCCAAACAATACCTTTCTTTCCACCGGTGCATCCTTCTGTTTGTAAGAAAATATGTTTTTTGACGTACCCAAAAGCTTTTACTGACATGAGAATTTCTTGTTTACCTCAAACAAAGGACAAACATTTGCATTTCATCTTGCAAGGTTCCTTACCTTATTCGTGTCAGAAATGAGAATGAGTTCTGTTTCAAATACTATTTCAGTTGATTGACACGGTGGATGGTAAATGACCCAGTTTACGAACTGGACTGTTTCACTCATGGTCAGTAACAAGAAGTCCGGCAATTTTGTCCTGTAAGAAATGTATTCATTAATCCTTGAAGCTGAAACATGATAGAAACAAAGTGAATTTAATAAAAAGATAATTAGAAGAATTTCAAACTTTACGTTTTGAATGCAGTTTTAAATACCATTTTATACTATACCCGCTCAATTAAAGGAAAGACTTCATATTTATAAAATGAAGTTGTAATTGTTGGTAGAATTTAAAAAGGGTTGAATACAATATTGAATTAATAAGCAGAAAATGCGTTTCTTCAACAATGCAAAGAAAATAATTAAAAACATTTTTTAAAAAATAAAAACCTACAGTAGCTTAAAATTGTATAAATCCTTTGTTATCAGTTACTTGAAAACGAAAAAGAAAATAAATATTTGCAATAGTAAATAATTTTTTACTATTGAAATTTTTATAGCACATTTTTTTTTACCTGCAATTAAAAGGAAATTTAATTTTGGCAGTATTTTCCTAAAAATTATTTATTCATTAATCCTTGGGGCAGAAATGTGACGCAAATAATGCGAATTTAAGAAATAGAAGATTCAAAACTTTGAGTTTTGAATGCAGTTTTAATACAATATCCCTTCAAGGCAAGACTTCAAGTATACAAATTGAAGTTTAGGACTATGATTTTTTTCTATATTTTTTATTATTCTTTTATTTACAGAATTCAAATCCAAAAATGCTTGTTTTCAAAGACAATTTAAATTTATAATTCATCATTTATTCTCATTAACAAGTGATTGCATTATCAATGTATTTCAATCATTGGCGTAATGCAGAAACGTAGAGATTTTTCCGACGTCCAAAAGGGCATGATTATTGGCTTTCGGGCCAAGGGTGAAAGCATTCCGGAAATGGCTAATTTTGTGAACTTTTCGCGTAAAAAGTATACCGTGCATGGCAAAATGGCACTATCCAAAATCACTGGCGTGGCACATGTGGTGCACCACGTGCTATAGATGACAGAGGCGAACGAAGGCTACGGAGATGCGCTCGGGTGAATAGACGTGCAACTGTTGAGCAACTGACCAGCCAGATGAACCGAGGGGCTACCAAGTGTGTATCATTAACAACGGTTCAGAGAACGTAGCTGCGCATGGGCCTCCGCAGCAGACGCCTGGTTAATGCACCTATGCTGACTGCTGTTCATCGGCGACGAAGGCTCGAATTTGCACGCCAGTACCGAAACTGGACGTCCACAGAGTGGCGAGAGATGGCTTTTTTAAAAGAAACAGATGGACGTTGGCGTATACGGCGTTAAACGTCTGAAAGCACACACACTGCAAAAATTGCTGGACGGATCCAAGGTGGAGGAGGGAGCATTATGGTTTAGGGAATGTTTTCCTGCCATTTACTGGGTGCACTCATCATTGGGGAAGGCACGATGGATCAGCACAAGTACGCATCTGTCCTTACGGATAATGTCCACCCCTACATGCGAATTATTTTCCCTCAGAATGATGGCATCTACCAGCAGGACAATGCGAGGTGTCATACAGCTCGCAGTGTATGTGCGGAGATTCGAAGAGCAGCAGGATGAGTTTACCGTACCGGATTTAAACCCAATCGAGAATCTGTGCGACCACCTCGATCGGTTTGTTAGCGGCATGGATCCTCAACCGCGTAATACACACAGCTGTCCACGGCACTGTAGTCGGCATGGCTCAACATTCCCAGTGAACACTTTCCAAAACCAAATTGACTCTCTTCCTGCACGTCTCGCAGCGGTCCGCTCTACCAAAGGTGGTTGTTCTGGCTTTTGACAGGTGGTCACACTAATGTGACTGGACTGTGTATAAAAGAAATATATTTTTAATGTTTTCAACATTTGTTCAATCGGCCTGTTTTTTTTTTTTTTTTCGCCTTTTTTTTAATCTTGTTTTAAGTAATTTCTATAACATTGGGATTATTACATGGTGATAATACCTATATTGATATATATATTATTGTTGTTACTTTTTCCACTTGGTAGATATTTAATCTAGACCAAGCCCACGAACCCGTATGAACTCTTCGTTGAAGGGAAAGGAATCAGCGTCTGTTGTGATGGACGACCTGTAGGTAGAATTCTGACTTTCACTCCGTGACGTGCTTACAGTCCTATGAGACAGGTTCATACGGCTTAAAGTGGATTCCGAGCACTGCAATTATCCATGCCACCACCGGAACTCGAACCCGAAACCTGTGGTACCGAGCGCCAGAGCGCTAGCCACTCGACTATTCAGGCCCATATTGATATATGTAAAAATATGGATTAAAATGTTGAAAATATCATGCAAAAAATTCATTATTGCTCAAATTAATTGAATAAAAGTGCTTACACCTTGCTTTAATTAGAATTTGTTATCCTATGTAACATTTTCAGTAAAATGAAACCACCACGCTAACCAATTCCATTTTTTTACACTTTATATATTAAACAAATAGCAGATCCATATTTTACTTCCTCGTCGTTACCATTTCATTCTCTCTTAACAAACTGCTGTGAAACGTTTTTGTTATTTTTAACTTGATCTCCTTTTTGAATTAGATTAACCTTCGAAAGTATTTTTATTTTAATATTTAAGTTATCTGTCAAAGTACGTTCAGTTTGTAATTCTTAAAATTCCTCTTTTTGGTTTATTACCTTAATTATTAAATTATAATTAACAATTATTACATACTTTATTGAAAAAAAACTTCTCTTCTCCATATATTATTATCTCTATTTTAATCGTTTATTTTTAATGCAATGGGCTAAAAGCTAAAGTAACTTCCCTTTCATATGCAAAGAAGGCGCTAACGGTTGCCTAGCAACCAAGGAGCTCCAACAACCTACAAATCGTCGTCGATCCATATTTAATGTTCCACCACTCTTTAGGTTTTCGTTAAAAGTTACTGTTAAGAAGAAGTAAAATGAATGTTATATTGATATCAACATGTCTAAAATTGAATGCAATATTGTTATAAATATCTCTATTACACTGTTATTATAAATATATCGATATAAATATCTCTGTTTATATTATGCATTTTGTATTGATATAAATATATATCCTGTTTATGTTATGAATCCTACATTGATATAGTATATATATATATAAATATATTATGTTAAATATACACTCATGTCCATAAATTAAGGATAATGAAGTTCAAGCAAAGAAAGAGACAGAAGCAAAACAAATTTGACTTATTTGTAAAGTCTATTTATTAAACAAAAGGTAAAGAGCAAAAAAGATGCTATATGTTTGACATAATTAATAAAAATTGCGATTTTTACTCCCTATTGAACGGATTTCAATAGAGCAAATTTCAAAAAAGAACCTATTTACGAAAAACAGTATAACATGGTTAGTATGATGGTTAATATGGCGTATGTCTCCCGGACGATGCAATACAGGCCTTACACAGCCTAGGCATGTTGAGTATCAAATTATTAATCGGATCTAGGGGAATATTACATCACTCATCAAGCAATGCCCTCCGAAGTTCCGGTTGACAGGTGGGAGGGGGTTGACGGGCTGCAATTCGTCGGCCAAGCATATCCCACACATGCTCTATTGGATTCAAGTCCGGTGAGTATGCTGGCCAATCCGTACGGGTGATATCCTCCAATTGAAGACATTCGTCTACAATGTTTGCATGGTGAGGACGGGCGTTGTCATCCATAAATAGAAATTCAGCACCCATGGCGCCCCGAAACAAACGTACATGTTGTTCCAGAATGACATCCCGATAGATGTGGCCTGTCATCGCTACACTCTGAACATGCAGGTCAGTTCTGGAACCAAGAATAATTCCTCCCCAAACGAACCCTCCTGCACCACCGTAACGGTGTAGTTCAATGGTGTTCTCTTGGTGGTAACGGGTACCTGGCGCTCTCCATATGAAAGTCCGGCGAAAATCAGACTGCAAACTAAACCTGGACTCGTCGGAAGACATCACACCAGACCACTGTTGCGGTGTCCACAATGCATGCTTTCCACTCCAGGTTAATCGCAGGCGACAGTGAGTTGCGGTAAGTGGAACACATCTGACAGGTCTACGAGCATATAGACCAATGTGCCCTAAGCGTCTGTACACGGTCTGCCTTGAAACTGTCGTACCGGTAGCTGAAGAGAGCTGACGAGACAGTTCTGATGCTGTGCTCCATCTGTTTCTTTTGGCAGTAACTGCTAAATACCGGTCCTCATTCGGCGTTGTAACTCAGGGGCGACCTGTGCACTAACATCTACTAACATTACCATCATCTTGGAATCGTTGCCAATGCCCGGAGATGACACTCTGGGCGATTCCATGTTCCTGGGATACTTCCAGCTGGGTACGTCCACATTCCAGTCGTCCGATAATTCTACCACGTAAAAAATCATCCAAATGCTTCCTTTGTGTCATAACTATGCGGTTATTGCACTGAAAGGCTTTTAAAGCGCTTGTGAACAGCTTTACTTCTTTACCACCATTCCTTATATACCCCTCTCTTACATTCTCGTCATTGTGACGTACTATCCGCGCCATCTGGTGGTTCCTGTAATTTGCATATTCTTCTTCAAGATGTGTGTGATAATTCTACAGGTGAAATTTTTATTTTAGAGTTCAATTTCTGTGTGATTCTGAATTATCCTTAATTTATGGACATGAGTGTATATTATTACGCTTTCATTAAAAAAATATCACTTTAATAAATTCCATTTTTTTATCTTCATATATCCAGCAAACAGCTGATCTACAATTTCTGTTTCTTTGCTCTTTAGATTTCCGTTAAAAATTATTGTTGAGAATATGGTCTAATGAATGATATATTGATGTAAATATCTCTGTTTGGAATTTATATTATGCATTTTGTATTGATATAAATATATATGTTTATGTTATGAATCCTATTTTGATATAAATATATATTATGAAATTTTCATTAAAAAAATACCACTTTAATGAATTTCATTTTTTTTTATCTTTATATATCAAACAAACAGCTGATCTACAATTTCTGTTTCTTTGCTCTTTAGATTTCCGTTAAAAATTATTGTTGAGAATATGGTCTAATGAATGATATATTGATGTAAATATCTCTGTTTGGAATTTATATTATGCATTTTGTATTGATATAAATATATATGTTTATGTTATGAATCCTATTTTGATATAAATATATATTATGAAATTTTCATTAAAAAAATACCACTTTAATGAATTTCATTTTTTTTATCTTTATATATCAAACAAACAGCTGATCTACAATTTCTTTTTCTTTGATCTTTAGATTTCTGTTAAAAATTATTGTTGAGAATATTGTCTAATGAATGATATATTTATATAAATATCTCTCTTTGGCATTTATGTTATTTATTTTGTATTGATATAAATATATATCATGTTTATGTTACGAATGCTATTTTGATATAAATATATATTATGACATTTTCATTAAAAAAATACCACTTTAATGAATTCCATTTTTTTTATCATATATCAAACAAACAGCTGATCTATAATTTCTGTTTCTTTGATCTTTAGATTTCCGTTAAAAATTATTGTTGAGAATATGGTCTAATGAATGATATATTGATGTAAATATCTCTGTTTGGAATTTATATTATGCATTTTGTATTGATATAAATATATATGTTTATGTTATGAATCCTATTTTGATATAAATATATTTATGAAATTTTCATTAAAAAAATACCACTTTAATGAATTTCATTTTTTTTATCTTTATATATCAAACAAACAGCTGATCTACAATTTCTGTTTCTTTGCTCTTTAGATTTCCGTTAAAAATTATTGTTGAGAATATGGTCTAATGAATGATATATTGATGTAAATATCTCTGTTTGGAATTTATATTATGCATTTTGTATTGATATAAATATATATGTTTATGTTATGAATCCTATTTTGATATAAATATATATTATGAAATTTTCATTAAAAAAATACCACTTTAATGAATTCCATTTTTTTATCTTTATATATCAAACAAACAGCTGATCTACAATTTCTGTTTCTTTGCTCTTTAGATTTCCGTTAAAAATTATTGTTGAGAATATGGTCTAATGAATGATATATTGATGTAAATATCTCTGTTTGGAATTTATATTATGCATTTTGTATTGATATAAATATATATGTTTATGTTATGAATCCTATTTTGATATAAATATATATTATGAAATTTTCATTAAAAAAATACCACTTTAATGAATTTCATTTTTTTTATCTTTATATATCAAACAAACAGCTGATCTACAATTTCTTTTCTTTGCTCTTTAGATTTCTGTTAAAAATTATTGTTGAGAATATTGTCTAATGAATGATATATTTATATAAATATCTCTCTTTGGCATTTATGTTATTTATTTTGTATTGATATAAATATATATCATGTTTATGTTACGAATGCTATTTTGATATAAATATATATTATGACATTTTCATTAAAAAAATACCACTTTAATGAATTCCATTTTTTTATCATATATCAAACAAACAGCTGATCTATAATTTCTGTTTCTTTGATCTTTAGATTTCCGTTAAAAATTATTGTTGAGAATATGGTCTAACGAATGATATATATGGATGTAAATATCTGTGTTTGGCATTTATAATATGTATTTTGAACTGATATGAATAATTTTGTTTGGCATTTATGTTATAAAAAATATATTCATATAAATATATATTACGTGTATGTTATGAATGTTATGCTGATGTAAATATATATTATATCTAGGTTATAAATCTTATATTGATATAAGTATATATATATATATATATATATATATATATATATATATATATATATATATATATATATATGAATATTTTATTATATATTTCGTTCCGGCATACAAGTTACGAATAATATTTTAATATAAATGTATCTGCTATATAAGTTAGGATTTTTATATTGAAATAGATATCACTGTTTGGCATTTATATTATGAACTTTGTATTGATATAAATATTCCTTTCAGGCTTTTAAGTAATGAATGTTATAATAATAATACAAATAAATTTGTCTGCTATTGTTATGAATAATATAAATATTTATTTTATAAAAGTCCTATTGATATAAATAGCCATAAACTTACGACAGTTCTTTTGTAATGTTCAATATGTGAAAAAAAAATGTAAGAGGCAACAAAGTTTTTATGCGCAAAAAAAATTATTTATTTAAATTTTTCTAGAACAGAGTTTAAACGTTATAGCGACAATTTTGAAAAAATAATATCATCGATACAAAAAAAAAGTAATTTAATGCTAAGATCTGTTGCTTCTTTGTGCTGGTCGGCACTTTGACTTGAGTCCTATGTTGGAAGAAAGCTTCTTATTCCTTGGCTGCGCCTAATCCAGTGATTCCGTGGATCAGTCCTTTCATCTGAACAAAGGCACAAAAAAAAATAATGATTAGAAGTGAAGTTCTAGCCAAAATGAAATCCTAATACTAAATTGATTATTTGATTATTCAATCTGATCTATAATTGTAATAGTTGATTCAAATCGCAATAGTATTAGTATTAATTCAGGAGATTAGATTTGTTCATTTTTGTATTGATTGTAGTCACATCATATTCAAAACTTAGTGTGGATTAGTATTGATTCAAATGACAATGTTATCTAATTACACCTTTTAATAATTAGGCATTTCTGAAGAGGTTTTAACGATATTCATGATGCCTTTTGATATAAATATTCTTTCTGGCATTTACGTAACTAGCATTCATTCGTATTGGTTATTATTATTGGATTACTATTTATAGTATTGGTTCAAAGGACATTGCAGTCTAAATACACCGTTCAATAATTAGGCGTTTCTGAAGAGATTTTAATGATATTCATGGTGCCTGTTTTTTTTTTTTTTTTTTTTTTTTTTTCATTTCACCTGAAAATCACGTCAAAGTGTACAAACTATGCAATTTATCTTTAGGAAATTTAAGGGGGGAATCGAATATTTAATTTGCGAAAGGGGTAGTACCATAAATAAAACTACAAATTTAAGACCTGGACAAGTTATTGATCATGTAGACTAGTAAAGGAGGGGATGAAAATTAAATTACCAGGCGGGCAAAAAAAATTTTTCGACCCCTTCACAGCGAAATTTCAGAAACCGCTTTACGCCCTGTGAAGTTCCGCTTTGAGTGGAAAGTGGGTCGACTCGAAGCGGTGGATGTCAAACCGGTTTCAAGCGAACTTGGTGAGGCTAGTGATTGGTCAGCACTTCTCGCTTAAGCGCCTCACGCCTCGGTGGGAACGAGCCTTAAGAGTTGCAGTGACCTCTATTGAACAGATTCAAATGCAATCACATATGAGTTAATAGCAACCAGCAGAAAACACGTGCACGAAATAAATATTCCAGGATATAATAATGTCTGCCAAAAGTTGTTTGTGCTATTTTATGTGGAAAATAATAAATTTTTGACCTACAATAAAAGAAAAAAATAAACCACAGTCCCAATTTTTTCTACAATCGAGAGAATTTTCGATTCTTGATTCGAATACATATTTCATTGATTTTGTCATTAGATTTTTGTAACAATAACACAAAACATCAATTGTCTACCCTCTCATGAATGCATAGAAACATAAAAATATTATATTCAATAAAAATTAATATATTTTGTAGATTTAAATATGAGAGTGATGAAATAATACACAATTAAATTTTTTAACTACAAAAAATTCGAAGCACCGCTTTTACTAAACTAAAAAACTTTACACTATACAGCACAGAAGTGTTTAGCAATCACAAACACAATTCAAAAAAAAAAACAATTGAAAACATTTAAATCCTGACTTTACACATAGGAATTGGATTTCCACAAGTGAGAATTTCAGTAATACAAGCCAATTAGGAGTAATACAAACCTGTTTTGCCAGCATTTTCAGAGCTCCTCCCAATATACGGTATCTGTAGGAAGAGAAGAAGAATGAATCTAGGCACAAAATCTTTGTTTGCTTATATATATACATGTATGAATGTGAGTGTAATAATATATATAATAGATAAAACTTTGATTGTAGCCATCCAAGCAGCCACACTTTTTCCTGCATATTATGGATTTGAGCTTTGTAAAACAATGGTTGTTTGTAAATTTGTAAAAAAAATGGTTATTCTCTCTACACAAGATTATCGGAATAAATGCGTCTTTTACTTAAATGCAGTCCTCTAATGAACAGAATTAACGGGGGTTTACAAAATGCTGATAGTACGTATTCCTTGATAAAGCTATCATCAGGATGTTATATTTAATTTTCCTTTTGGTTTACTAATTTTTAGGGTGTTTTACGGATCTCTTACGGATTACCGTAACCTGTCCTTTTATATTTTGTACAAATTTAATTTTAAATTTTCATTTGTTAAATATAGGGATAAGTATATATATTTGAGAAAAAAATCCCAGCTATACGTATTTTAATGTTGGGCTTCTTTCGAAAAACAAGTTGTAGAATTAAATTAACGACGATGTGTTCGCAGTATCCTGTACAGCCAAAAGAAACACTTTCGACACTCTGAATATTAACAAGCACACTATAAACACCTTTGCTCATTGCATTGCAAATAGGTTGCGAAAGAACGCGACGTTTTTCAAAAGGGACACATTTTGCATATTGCCACAAAAAGAAATAAGACATTCATAAAATGTGCACCTCAAAACTCCCTTTATTCATAGGATGGAAAAAAAAAATTTTCTGTGGATCAATAGAGAGAAGAGATTAGACAGAATTAAAAAAGTAACTCAATATATCTCACCTTTCTTCCCTGTTGAGTTCGTTCAAAGTCTCTTCATCCGCGGGCATGCTCTCAGCCAGAGAGACAGCTGCAAGGACAAGAATTGCGTCAACGACATCATTCGAAATTCAGTTTTTGGAAATTAATATGTAAAACAAAGCTCACCGTAGAGGGGCATTTAAGAATGCGGAATAAAAAATTCCATATATCTTACAACCAGGATTTAACAATTATTTTATAATTTTTTTTTTCTGTTGGAATTAAAATAATTCCTAACTATAATTAATTTAAGTGATTTCTATCTTTTGTTTTATTAATATATTTTTTACTGAAGAAAAATTCATCGATATATTGGGTTACTTAAGCGGGTTTGTGCAATTCTAATATTTTGTTCAGTAACAATTTACATTTCCTTTTAATGAATCTAGCACTAGAAATTCAATTAACAATACATTTAATAAGCATGCTCCTACTGTTTCAGATGCAATAATTCATAATACATGCATAATTAGTTTTAATTTCTAATTTGTCAAACATCATTTCTTAAATAAATACAGAAAATATTTAAATTTAAAACAATTAGAAAAGCAACCTTTTGTAACTTGGTAAATTGTCTTGAAATTTGTCTGCAAGATCTACAATATGAAATTTATTTTATTGAATTATTTCATGAAACCTGTTCGATTCTTGAGAAAATCGATAAAATAATGCGTTAACCGTTACAAGTTATTTAATAGTAGTGATGATGTGAATGTGTAGGAACCCAATAGTATTTACCAGTACAAGATCCGCTTGTAGGTCGCGTAAAATAAATTTAGGAAATTGTCTCTGTGAGTTGTACATTATATGCAGTGGTTAGAAGATACCTAACAATATTTCAATTAGGTAACCTCTGTTTCAGAAGACAATGTATTGGCCGACTTAGAATTGTTATAGGTAAAATTTAGTAAAGACATTATTGATGTGTTTGTGAAGATGGAGGTGCTATGGTGACTTTCATTGGTGAATTTAATAGTAATGATGGCGCGAACGTGCGATGCTGTCGTGTGATCGTGTGATCGTGCGGTGCTGCCTATGTGGTTGCTATTATTTACTATATATCCTATTTGTCTACTTAATTTAATTTCATAATGATGATGGACCATGCATTCGTTATGTACTCAATCTTAGGAAATGAAATTCTTTTATTGTGGAATACTATTCAACAGTTCCCTTGAAATTGTGATGAAGTTTTTTTTTTCATGATTAATATGAAATATTTTCATCACTGTATAAGTCAGTAAAAGTGACCCTTGATATTTACATCGAAGAAAATGGGAAAAAAAGGTTCCAAAAATACTCACCGAGGATTCCGGCCAGAAGGGTCAAAAAAAGAAAAGCGTGCAAGAATTTCATTTTTCTAAGAAAAGAAAAGAAAATGGTTTCATTAAAAACACTTCTTTAACACAATAGTTAAATGAGAATATAATATTTACACATAATTTGTAACCAATATTCTCTCAGGTAATCTGCATTGCATCAATAATAATTTAAATATACTCACTATCCAAATTACAACACAAACAAAGATCATTTTATAAAATAAAAATGTATACAAAAATAAAAGAAATTATTTTATAAATTTTTGAAGTATTTTTGATATAAAAACAAATTTCTATAATAACAGACACTGTAGTTTAGTTTCCAAAACAATTCAATTGAAGGAAACAAGAGGCTTTTTTAACACACGAATTGCATTTTTTTTTTATGAGCAGTGGAAAATTGTCGAATATGAGAATATCAAGAAGCATTCCTATAGGGGCCAGTATGAAAAGGGCGGGAGATGTTTGGCCCAAATTTCCTTCCATTTTAGAAAATGAGATATGCTCAATTTTATTACTACTCTGTGGGAAAATATTCGAGATTTGTTATTGAAATATACCAGAAAAAACTGTTTGAAGAATTTACCTGAAGAGAGGAAGAGCTGCTCAGGACACGAGATGAAATAGACTGGAAATCGTTTTCTCGAATTTGATGGTGGGTCTTTTGGAAGCCGATGTTTTATACTCGATAGTAAACAATGCTCTTTTCTTTCTTTACCAATCAAATCAAGAATTTCATGCTTTCAAAAACTCATGACTCTGAGCAGGTGCGACTCGATAACTCCAAACAATGCTTCCCTTTCTCTGGGTGCATCCTTCTGTTTTTAAGAAAACCTGGTGTTTGACATAAACAAAAGCTTTTCCTGACATAAGAATTTCTAGTTTACCACAAGCAAAGAACAAACACTTGAAGTCCATCTTGCACGGTTCCTTACCTTATTCGTATCGGAAACTAGAAGGAATTCTGCTTCAAATAATACATCAATTGATTGACATGATGGATGGTAAATGACCCGATGTACGAACTGGACTGTTTCAGACTCATGGTCAGTACCGAAAAGTCCGCCAATATTGTCCTACAAGAAATGTATTCATTAATCCTTGGGGCCGACATTGGACGCAAACAATGCGAATTTAATGAAACCTTATTAGAAGATTCAAACCTTGACTTTTGTGTGCAGTTTTAATCAACACCCCTTTAATTAGAGGCAAGATTTCAAGTATAAAAATTGAAGTTGTAATTGCACGATTTAAAAAGGAATAAATAAAGCATTTAACAAATGAATAAAAGTTGGCTTTCTTCATTAATAAAACGAAAAGGAATAAAAAGAGATTTATGAAAAAATAAATCTTCAGTAGCTCAAAATCAATCTATAAATTCTTTATTATCCTCAGTTGTGTAAAAGCGAAAGCCAAATAAAATACAATAAATATTTTTTACTCTTGAAATTTTAATACTTCATGAATTTTTTATAGTACATTTTTTTACCTGTAAATAACATGAAATTTAATATTTTTATTTATTTTTGTTTGTAATTAATAAGTATCTTGTTATTTTATTCAAGAAATGAAATTTGGTATGAAACTTAGGGTTTGATACTAACTTTGGTTTTGTATCCAAAAAAATTTATTTTCTGAATGTTTGTTTTCCCTTTCTTTTTATCATTTCCCGTTTAACTAACAAATTTAATGTGTTTCTTATAGTGTCGTTTTTGAAAGGACGTGCTTTGAACCTGAGATCATTCATCTATAAAATGGCAGTTAAGTAGCTGATTCAGAACAGTTCAACCTCTAAGATATTCATACCTTCCTCTTTTTCTAAAAGATCATAGATAAAAAAAATCGCTAGATATTACAGATTTAGACAAATGACTTTCTATTTTTTTTTTTCACTAATTTGGAAATATTTTATTTTCAACGAAAGCGAAGGTAAGGAAAGCTTTTAGAACAGTAGCACATTCCACTAAGAAATTTATTGCGTTTCTTATTATTCTCCTTTTATTCCCTTCCGTTGGAGGGCAGTTTTTGTTTTACCTGAGGCCCACATTTCAGTTTCCACCTGCATGGTGCACAGCCCTGGGCAGAGGTCGCATTCAGACGTATAACAACTGCAACTGAACAGACGTCGAGAAGTACAACGAGCGGATGAAAATTCCTGACAACTGATGGCGCACGTCTCTCGTCAGTTGATTGAATTCAACGTTGATGGTGGTGCGATGGTGGCGGGTCAATATGTGTATATTTCATGTCAATATGGGAAATATCTATTTGTAAATATTTTTTTTTGGATTAAGGTAAAATTTTCGTTAATGATTATGTAATTCATGTGTTATATTTATGCTATATTCTTGTGTGTCCTTTGAAGGCGATTTTTGAGGGTCACTAGCCCTTACCGGATGGGAATCCGATCTGTTCAAAGGGGTGTACAGTTTCCGGTGGGTACAGGTCTTTTACCGACAGAAAGTGATATCCCTGAGCTGTGTTAAATTGTCGTGAGTTTCCTGTGCTCGCTTAATTTATGGATGGGGCATCTCTTCGAAGAGAAACAGAGTGCTTCAGCATGATAAGGGGATATTTGGTTCTAGAGATCCAAACGCCAGAGCCGATTACTTCAGACAAGTTGCAATAGTTAGAATAATGATCAAGAAATTCTCTCAGAAACAATGGGAACATTCCATAGAAGCCATGACGCCTCAAACAACACTATTTAGACGAACGTCTTTGTTGCGCAAACCATTTACCAACATTCCACCACTAATACGCTCCAACGGATCTTTTGCTTATGCGCCTGAGGAGAAAGCCGAGCTTTTAGGTGATAGCCTACAACTTCAGTTTGAAACGAATCCCGACGTCGAAGATCTTATTTTCTTCAGACGCACTAACACCACAGTAGCAGACTTCCTTCAACAGCCACACGTTGATTATATTAGTCAGGTCAGTCCAGCTGAAGTCTGTGAATTTATTAGGAAAATTAAACCCTATAAGTCTCCTGGGATTGATCGCCTTAGTAATCGCATGTTAAAAGCTTTACCGTATACGTAAATTATACTGATCACCTATCTGATTAACTTTTTAATCGATAAGTGTTATTTTCCTCAAAGCTGGAAAACTGCAGTAGTAATTCCTATTCCAAAACCTGGTAGCAATAGGGCCTACTCCCAAAATTACTGGCGAATCTCACTACTTATTGGAGTGAGTAAAATATTCGAATATTCGATTTTTAAACGCCTGGATCAGCACTGCACAAATCATAACATTCTTATTCCTGAGCAATTTGGGTTCAGAACTCAACTCAGTGCTTCTCACCAGTTCTTACGTGTTAACGAGCTGATCCATGATAGTTTTATCAATCGTAAATCTACGGGAATATTAGTTCTGGACGTAGCCAAAGCCTTCGATAAAATTTGATATAATGGCTTATTACTCAAGCTCATGCGACATGAATTCTCACCCCAGTTTATTAAAATTATTCACTCGTATCGTATTATTCACTCGTATCGTTACTCGTATAAAATTATTCACTTTGCGTAATTTCAGAGTGCGAGTGGGAGGGACCATTTCTAGTGATCATTCAATCAGGATCGGGGTTCCACAGGTCCCAGATTGTAAAAAGCCTAAAAGTCTCTGTGAACGACATCCCTCAGCCAGAGTTCTGTAAACTGGCCATGTTCGCAGATGACACAGCGATAATTGTACAGTACAAAACACCAAACTCCGTCGTTGCTTCGCTTAATAATTACATTCTTCTCTTGGAAAGTTGGTTGGCCATCTGGAAGATCAAAGTAAATCCAACCAAAAGTGCGTTCCTTCTGTTTACACGTAAAAAGAACATTGGTTATCTTTTGAATGTCACCCTTTTCGGCCAGCCAGTCCCCTGGGTTACTGAGTACAAGTACCTGGGGTGAGTTTTTGACTCAAAATTATTTTTTAATACCCATAATTTGCCAAATTAGTTGCTAAAGAAACTGCTGCTAGCTTTAAGCTAAAAAGCCTAATTTCTCGAAAGAGCAGGCTAGCTATCAGACACAAGGTTTTACTCTATAAATCTATCCTTCGACCAATTCTCTTATATGGGTGTCCTATTTGGGCGTCCTCCTCAACCGCAAATCTCAAGAAGCTCCAAGATTTTCAAAATAAACAGATAGCTATGATAGTCATCGCCCCGTGGTTTGTCCGAAGGAAGCAATTCCACAGAGACCTAGGTCTAGATCCTATTATGGACTATATTTTCAAAATTTCGAAATCTGTACACTCCAAATGCCCTCAGATCCGTAACGAAGCGATCAAGCAAATACCTGTATACCATCCAGGTGTGGCTAGCTCCAGGAAGAGACCCAGAGCTATCTACGATACTCACTGGGAATCTTTCCCAGCATTGAAAAAGTGTTGTGGAATTTATTCTGCAACGGCTAATTCTACCGCTGTGGCTGTTGTCTAGTCACTACGATCACTTCAAGCGAATCTCAGCTGCAACTTTTGGCATTTAAATTCTTAATTATTTGCTACGATGTGCACCTTAACTTAGAATATGGCTATCTGACTCTTTAATAGTAATTTTAGTTTTAATTTGTTAATTTTACTGGTTCATTTGCTTTTTAATAACTTTTAATTTTCTAATTGTTTGTTTACTTTAAAGCTTTTTCCAATAGTTTATCTTAACAGCTTACTAGCTAGTTTATTTTAAATCACCTATCTCTTTGTATTGCTTAATTTTTATTTAGAAATTAACTTGTTTTAATCGTTCTTTTAACTTTTAATGGTTTGACTGTAAATTTTAAATTTTTTTCTATAGTAAATTTTTAACTGCTCTCTTTTCACCTCAAACCTAAGTACTTTTACTACTTGATTTACTGAATAATTTTTAATGCAATAAAAAATATATTTTTTCCTAACTTCGATTGGGTTTTTTAAAAACTGTTCACCAACTGACTGATGGCGCCATCTCTCGGCGAGCCAGTCAAGCATCAAGTGAAGACTTTATTTGTATTTTGTTTACGTTTTACTTATTTTCTTGTAAATTCTCATTTACTATTTTTTCTTAATTCCTTTGTTTTATTTTGATTTTTTTAACTTAAAATTTGTAATTTTAACTTTAATATTTTTTTTTTTGGAGGGGGGAGACATCGTCAACGGACTCCTAATTGTACCGAGAGCTTAACTTTTTCTATCTCTTGCTTTAATTTTTCTCAAGCAAGAGATGTTTTTCTTCAATTTTAATTGTTTTAATTGTTTTATTTATTAATATTCTATAATTTAAGCAACTTAATTTCATGCTAATATTTTAACTGATTTAAGATGTGGAGGTTTTGTGGTTCTTAAAACCACCAAGGAACTCCGTAACCGGTACGCTCGTTGCCCGGGGATATTTGGCGAAAAACTGTACAAAAAAGACTTGGCGCCCCTAAGTCCTGTTTAGGGGGGGGAAAACCCCCCCCCCCCCAATGAAAAGCCCTTTAATTTCAGGGGCGGATTTTCTAATAAAATTCAGCGAATAAGGAATGAAGGGATAGGTGGTCTAAAAAAAGATAAAAACAAAGGTCTGGGGGATAGGACGAAGGAAAATGGAAGGGAATTCGTCGGAGAGAAAAATCGGTGGAATGGCTAGCGCTCTGGCGTTCGGTACCACAGGTATCGGGTTCAAATCCCGGCTTTGCCCATGGGTGTTGTAGTGGTTCGGAATCCACTTTAAGCCGTAGGTCCCGGTTCTAATAGGATCGTAGAGCGTTGCGGGGGCATTGTTACTCCGCGTCCGTGGCTTACCCATCAAGCTACACGCGCTCCCTGGGTAATGCAAAGTGAGTAACATCGGTGCAGCCCTTATAGGCATCCAAAGACGTCCATGTCTGTTTGCCAGCTGCATTGGAAAAAAAGACTGAAAACGATGAACGACGAATGAAAGTGAGCTGTCCTGTCCCCATATTGGAGTGCTGGAGGGTCTAGCAGAGGAAAGATGCCTAGTCAGGGTCCCGTGCGTGGACTCCGAGAGTCAAAGATCAAGTCAAGATATAGCGATTGTAGGTTCCACCTTCACAGGTCTGCAATTCACTTCACCCTTCTTCACAGCTCGAAACTATTAGGGCTGGAATATCGATGGGATAAATTGCTGCATTATGATTGATGCTAGACGATGGGCTGAGGAAGTATCCACTCGAATGAGAAGTTAAGGAAGCTGCCCCCAAGAAGTGTCTTTCTCTTTTTCTGTAAAGTGACTGAACAGGCCGGAGATTTGCCTCCTTAAAATGTGAGCCCTTTATAGTTTCATGTATCATGCCGTGTGATAATTAAAGTATAACGGCTTCTTATAAAGGCCGAGACGTTACATTCTATAAGCATAAGTATGAACTTCTGTCAATTTTTGGATGAAGGTGATTCATAACTATGTATTCCACCCCTATTGTGTGTGAAGGTAAACCAGTTTTAAGAGTGGAATCGATCACAATGATGACAATTGTCTGATAATGGCAGATCAATAATGACAATGGTCAGATAGACGTTACGCAATCCACTATTCAGGCCCATATTGATATATGTAAAAAGATGGATCAAAATGTTTGAAAATATAATGCAAAAAAATTAATTATTGCATAAGTTAATTGAATGAAAGTGCTTAAACCTTGCTTTAGTCAGGATTTGTCATCCTATGTAACATTTGCAGTAAAATGAAAACACCACTTTAATGAATTCCATTTTTTTTATCTTTATATATCAAACAAACAGCCGATTTACAATTTCTGTTTCTTTGCTCTTTAGATTTCCGTTAAAAATTATTGTTAAGAATATTGTCCGATGAATGATTTATTGATATGAATATCTCTGTTTGGCATTTATGTTATGTATTTTTCATTGATGTAAATATTTTGTTTGTCATTTATGTTATAAAAATTATATTCATATAAATATATATTATGTGTATGCTATAAATCTTAAATTGATGTAAATATATATTATGTCTATGCCATAAATCTTATATTGATATAAGTATTGATATTATATATATAATAAATATTTTATTATATATCTCTTTCCGGCATAAAAGTTAAGTATAATATTTTGATATAAATGTGTCTGATATCTATGTTAGGATTTTATATTGAAATAAATATCACTCTTTGGCAGATATATTACGAACTTTGCATTGATATAAATATTCCTTTCTGGCCTTTAAGGAATGAATGTTATAATAATAATACAAATATATTTGTCTGCTAATGTTATGAATGATACAAATATTTATGTTATAAAAGTCCTATTGATATAAATAGCCATAAACTTAAGACAGTTCATTTGTTATGTTCAATATGCAAAAAATTTGTATGGGGCAGCAAAGGTTTTATGCGCAAAACTATTTATTTCAATTTTTCCAGGAGAGAATTTAAACAACATAGCGACAATTTTGAGAAAAAAATATCCTCGATACATAGAAATAATTCAATTCTAAGATCTGTTGCTTCTTCGTGCTGGCCGGCACTTTGACTTGAGGCCTACACTGCAAGAGGGCTTCTTATTTCTTGCCACCGCCCAATCCAGTTATGGCGCCGATCAGTCCTTTCATCTGAACAAAGCCACAAAAAAATAATGATTAGAAGTGAAGTTTTAGCCAAAATGAAATCGTAATACTAAATTTTTTATCTGAGTATTGAAACCAATTTACAATTTTAATATTTGATTCAAATCGCAATAGTAATAGTATTAATTCAGATGATTGGATTGGTTCATTTATGTATTCATTTAGTAACATTGTATTCTAAACTTAGTATGGATTATTATTGCTTCAAATGACAATGCTGTCGAAATACACCATTTAATAATTGGGCGTTTCTGAAGAGGTTTTATCGATATTCATGATGCCTTTTGGATATAAATATTCTTTCTGGCATTTACGTAATTAGCATTCATTGGTATTGGTTATTACAATTGAATTAGTATTTATAGTATTGATTCAAAGGACATTACAGTCAAAATACACCGTTCAATAATTAGGCGTTTCTGACGAGATTTTAACGATATTCTTGATGTCTGTTTTTTTTTTTTTTTTTTTTCATTTCATCTGAAAATTACGCCAAAGTATAGAAAATTTGCAATTTATCAATATGTAATTTAAGGGGGATTCGAATATTTAAATTCGAAGTATCTGTATCATGAGTATATTTTAGCGAAAGGGGTAGTACGATATATAAAACTACAAATTTAAGACCTGGACAAGTTCTTGTACAAGTAGACTAGTATAGGAGGGGATGAAGGTTAGAATGCTCAAACCTTAAGAGTTGCAGTGACCTCTGTTGAACAGATTCAAATGCGATCACATATGTGTTAATAGCAACCAGTTTTTTTTTCCGACTTTCAGAAATCCAGGAAACAACAGAGCAGAAGAAATATTCCAGGATATAATAATGTCTGCCAAAAGTTATTTGTGCTATTTTATGTGCAAAACTTAAATTTCTGAGTTACAATAAAAGAAAAAATAAACCGCGGTCCGAATTTTTTCTACGGTCGTCGAGACAATTTTCGATTCCTGATTCGAATACATATTTCATTGTTTTTGTCATTAGATTTTTATAACAATAACACAAAACATCAATTGTCTACCACCCCATGAAAGCATATAAATATAAAAAAATATTTTAATAAATAAAAATTAATACATTTTGTAGATTTAAATATGAGCCGGATGAAATAAAACACAATTAAATTTTTACTACACAAAATTCGAAGCCCAGCTTGTACTAAACTGAAAGACTTTACATTATACAGCACAGAAGAGTTTACCACTCAGAAGCACAATTAAAAAAAAAAAAATTGAAAACATTTAAATCCTGACTTCACACATAGGAATTGGATTTCCAGAAGTTAGAATATGAGTAATACAAACCAATAATGAGTAATACAAACATTTTTTGCCAGCATCTTCAGAGCTCCTCCCAGTATACGGTATCTGTTGGAAGAGAAGAACAATGAATCTAGGCACAAAATCTGTGTTTGTTTATATATATGCGTAAGTGTGTGAGTTTATTAATATATATATATATATTACAGATATGTTTATAATGGGTAACAATGCTAAATAATCTGATAAACTTTTGATTGTAGTCATCCGAGCAGCCACACTTTTTCCTGCATATTATCGATTTGAGCTTTGTAAAACAATGCCAATTCGTTTGTCTTTAGCCCTATACTTTGTCGTGTGAAAAAAATGGCTATTCTGTCTACACAGTGCGCCTTCGACTGAGATGCAGTCATCTAATGAGCAGAATTAACGGGGGTTTATACTATCCTGGTAGTACGTATTCCTTGATGAAGCTATCATCAGGATGTTATATTTAATTACCCTTTTTGGTTTACTATTTTTTTAGGGTGCTTTACTGATCTCTTACAGATTTCCACAACCTGTACTTTTATATATTGTACAAACTTATGTTTTATGTTTTCATTTATTAATTCTAGCGATACGAATGTATATTTGAGAAAAAAACCGGCTATACGTATTTCATTGTTGGGCTTCTTTCGAAAAATAGATTGTAGAATTCAATGAACGACGATATGTTCGCAGTGTCTTCTGGAGACAAAAGAAGCACTTTCGACGAAAGGATTTCTGCGAAACGAACTCTCAATATTAACAAACAAACACCTTTGCTCATTGTATTGTAAATAGACTGCAAATGAATGCGACGTTTTTCAAAAGGAACATATTTTGCATCCTACCATGGAAAGAAATAAGACATTCATAAAATGTGCACCTAAAAACACCTTTATTCAATTCCTTCTATTAGCTGACACTATCCCTATATATATCTTGTTCAAATTTTCAATCGTTCATAAAATACTTTTTATTCATTCGCTCAAGTTCAAATAAATTTTTTTGAAATTCTAGTGGATGACACTTGATGTTGATCCAGTTTTTTCAAATATTTATTCCGTAATTAAGTTTAATTATTTAATTTTAGTTTTTTATTTGATTTAAGTTGCATATATCTACCAATAAATGGCGCCAGATAAACTTAAAAAAAATTTATTAAAATTATTTATAAAAAGCTTTCTGCAATAGAGTGAAAAAAAAAGTAGGAATTGCCTTTAAATTTATTTTTTTTTTATATTACTTGCTCATACGATGGAAAATATATTTTTCTAAGGATCACTCGAGAGAAGAGATTAGACAGAATTAAAAAAGTAAATAAATGCAAAATCACCTTTCTTCCCTGCTGAGTTCGCTGAATGCTTCTTCTTCGACAGGCATGCTCTCAGCCAGAGAGACAGCTGCAAGGACAATAATTGCGTCAAGGACATCATTTGAAATTCAATTATTGAAATTTAATATGCAAAAAAAAAAACTCACCGTAAAAAGGTCATTTAAGAAAGTGGAATAAAAAAAAAATCGATATATTTTAAAATCGATATATTAAAATCAGGATACTTGATAGTGCTTAGATTTAACACTTATTTTCTAATTTTATTTCATTTCTGTCGCAAAATAATTCCTAGCTATAATTAATTTAAGTGATTTCTATCTTTAGTTTTATTAAATATATTTGACTGAAAAAAATTCATCGACATATTTGGTTACTTAAACGGGTTTGGGCAATTCTAATATTATGTTCAGTAACAATTTACATTTCGTTTTAAAGAATCTAACACTAGAAATTTAATTAACATTAAATTTAATAAACATGCTTCTACTGTTTCAGATGCAATAATTCATAATACATGCATAATTAGTTTTAATTTCTATTTTGCCAAACATCATTTTTTCAATAAATACAGAAAATATTTAATTTTGAAACAATTAGAAGAGCAACCTTTTAACTTAGTAAATTATTTATGTTCACAACACACAGACCCACCAAAATATTAAAAACAGGAAATCTGTGTGCAAGATCTACGATATGAAAGTCTTCTTAAATTAATTCATAAAACTGGATCGATTTTTGAGAAATCGATAAAATAATGCGTCACCCCGTTACAAGTTATTTAATAGTAGTGATGATGTGAATGTGTAGAAACCCAATAGTATTTACAAGTACAAGATCCGCTTGTAGGTCAGGTAAAATAAATTTAGGAAATTGCCTCTGCCAGTTGTACATTATATGCAGTAGTTGCAGATACCTAAGGAGGTTCAAGTCGGGTAACCTCTGTTTCAGTAGACAATGTATTGGCCGACTAAGAATTGTTAAAGGCAGAGTTTAGTGAAAACATTGTTGATGTGCTGGTCAGAATAGACGTGCTATTGTGGGTGTCATTACTGGTGTATTTAATATAAGAATGTCGAGAATGAATAGCAACCCTACAGTTCCTTGCTGCATTGTTGTCTTATGCAATTGAATAGACGTAGTAGTGGAGTGTCTGGAGTATGAAACTGGTCTACAATATGAAACTTCTAGAGATAATTGATAAATACCGGAATGATGCTTCATCAATTTTTAATTCATGCTGTTAAAACTTATTTATTGTTCTTCCTTAGCAATCTATTATGGCTAGTGGGTTGGGTAAAATGCATTTAGGAAATTGCTCGTCTTTGTTCAGTATAGCAGTAGTTTGCAAGTAACAAAAAAAGTTAAAAACAGGTGACTAAAATCTGTGGCCTTCCCTTTTATTTCGTTTATCGTCCTCGCTCACTCTTCAGTCCATCCTCTCCCTTGCGGCATGTTAGTGTTGTTTTCTCACCTTGTAAACACCATGGCCACAGATGGAGCTTGGTAAGAGGGCTCGCGAGGTCGACAGGTCCAAAGAAGACGGAGTATGTTTGGGAGGTCGGGGGCTGTTCGCGTAGGGCATGCTGATGTCTCATAGTGCTTTGTAGAATGGTTGCATTCATTTGTGTAAATACCCATTGTAGTTTACGTTTTAATGTGTGTTTCATGAGTAAATAGCCGTCAATAAATGGGTTGTTCAAGTCTCTTGTATTGAAGCTTTGAACATTTTCTCCAAGTATACGTTTGAATGCCGCACTCTGATGGAGATACGCAAATATTTTGTGCCAAAAAAGGCATTGTTGAATGAAGACATCATTGATGTGTCTGTGAAGATGGAGGTGCTATGGTGACTGTCATTCGTGAATTTAATAGTAATGATGGCGCGAACGTGAAAGAATCCCACAGGTCATCGTACGATGCTGTATATGTGGTTTCCGATTTTGCCTTTGTCACATTCAAGTATATATGTTAATAACGTTTCACCCTTATTGTCGTCTACCTATCTAAACATCCTATTTGTCTATTTTATTTAATTCCAAAATGATGATGGACCATGCATTCGTTATGTACTCAAACTTAGGAAATGAAATTCTTTTCGTGTGGAATACTATTCAACAGTTCCCTTGAAACTGTGATGAGATATTTTTTTATAAATAATATTAAAATATTTTCAACACTATATCAGGCAGTAAAAGTTTTCCCTTGATATTTACACCGTAGAAAGTGGGGAAAAAAAGTTCCAAAAATACTCACCGAGGATTCCGGCCAGAAGGGTCAAAAGTAGAAAAGCGTGCAAGAATTTCATTTTTCTAAGAAAAGAAAAGAAAATGGTTTCATTAGAAAACGCTTCTTCAACACAATAGTTAAATGAGAATATAATATTTACACAGAGTTCGTAACCAATATTCTTTCAGGTAATCTGCATTGCATCAATAATAATTTTTGTTTTTACTCACTATCCAAATTACAACACAAACAAAGCTCATTTTACAAAATAGAAATGTATATAAACATAAAAAAAAAGTTTAGTTACTATAGTTTAGTTTCCAAAAGAATTCAATTGAAGGAAATGAGAGGTGTTTCTAACACACGAATTGCATTTTTTTTTTATAAACAGTGAAAAAGTATCGTATATGAGAAAAACCAAGAAATCCAAGAAGCATTACCACAGCGGCGAGTACGAAAAGGGCGGGAGATGTTTGGCCCAACTTTCCTTTCCTTTTAGAAAATGGGACTTGCTCAATTTTATTACTACTTTGAGGGAAAATATCCCAGATTTGTTTTTGAAATATATAGGAAAAAAGTTTTTTAAAGAATTTACCTGAAGAGAGGAAGAGCTGCTCAGGACACGAGATGACTGGAAATCTTTTTCTCGGATTCGATGTTGGGTCTTTTGGAAGCCAATAATTTATACTCGATTCTAAACAATGCTCTCTTCTTTCTTTACCAATAAAATCAAGAATTTTATGTTTTCAAAAATATGACTCTGAACAGGTGCGACTCGATAGCACCAAACAATAAACAGTTTGATTTACAACAAACAATCTGTTTTTAAGAAACCTGGTGTTTGATGTACACAAAAGCTTTTTTTGACATAAGAATTTCTTGTTTACCACAAACAAAGAACAAACACTTGAAGTCCATCTTGCGCGGTTCCTTACCTATTCGTATCAGAAACGAGAATGAATTCTGCTTCAAATAATATTTCACTTGATTGACACGGTGGATGGTAAATGGCGCAATGTAGGAACTGGACTGTTTCAGACTCATTGCCAATACCAAGAAGTCCGGCAATGTAGTCCTACAAGAACTGTATTCATTAATCCTTGGGGCTGAAACTTGACGGAAACAAGCCGAATTTAATAAAAAGGTAATTAGAAGATTCAAAACTTTGAGGGGTTTTTTTTTTTGCAGTTTTTAATCAATACCCCTTCAATTAGAGGCAAGACTTCAAATATACAAATTGTCAACAACAATTGTGTACAACAACATATTTTAATTTTTGAACCTATTTAAATGAGATGAAATTTCTAAAAACAAACATAGATTTGTTCGCTTAAAAGTATCTGCTTTATTAAGTCTCAGTGTGCTTTCATGAGGCACCATTAAAAATGTCAATAACTGTGATTGAAATTAACTTAAAAAAATTAACTTAATAAATTAACTAATTGTGATTGTAATTAAATATTAATAACTGTGATTGAAGATTAATGCGAAAAAAACTGGGGTATTATAATTTTCGCTTTGCAAACCACTTTGTTTGTAAATAATAAATATCTTGTTATTTTATTTAAGAAATTAAGTTTGGTATCAAGTTTAGGGTTTGATACTAACTTTGGTTTTGTATCCAAAAAAAATTTATTTTCTGAATGTTTGTTTTACCTTTCTTTTTATCATTTTCACATTCCACTAGGAAATTTATTGTGCTTCTTATTTTGTTATTTTCGAATAGACGGACTTTGGACCTGAGTTCATTCGTCTATAAAATAACAGTTAGGTAGCTGATTTAGCGCAGTTCATCCTGTACCATGGAAACATAGATGCAAATTAATTATAACGAACACACTCAGAAGCAACCACTAAGATGTTCATGCCATCTTCTTTTTTCTAACAGATCCTATCTAAAAAAATTGTTAGATAATACAGATTTAGACAAATGACTATCTATTTTTATTTCATTTGCCAAATTTTTATTTTATAAAATGAGCTTTCTTTTGTGCCGTAACTTGATAAGGACTAAACAACAAATTATTATTACTGCAGTGCAGATTATCTAAGAGAATATTAGTCATGAAATAAACGTGAATTTCATATTCTCATTTAACTATTGTGTTGAAGTAGCAATTTGTAATGAAATCATTTTTTTCTTTTCTTAGAAAAATGAAATTATTGTCCGCTTTTCTTCTCTTGAGCCTTCTGGCCAGAATCCT
>BPLQ01007637.1:0-31827 GCA_021605075.1 Caerostris darwini | reverse complement strand
ATTTTCCCCCCTTTCTTTAATGTAAATATCGAAGCATTTTACTGACTGATACAGTGTCGAAAATATTTCATATTATTCATAAAAGAAATCTCATCACATGTTCAAGAGAACTTTGGAATAGCATTCCACAGCAAAAGAACTTCGTTTCCTAAGATTAAGTACATGACAAATGCATGGTTCATCATCATTTTGGAATTAAATTAAATTGACAAATATGACGTTTAGATGGGTAGACGTCTATGCGGGTGAATCGTTATTAGCAGAAATACTTGAATGTGACAAAAGCAATAACGGCAACCACATAGACAGCATCGTACGATGACCTGTTGGATTCTTACTCATTCGCGCCATCATTACTATTAAATTCGCCAGTTATTATAGGCACCATAGCATCTCCATCTTCACGAATACGTTAATAAAGTCTTCAACCAATCTGCCTTTAACAACTCTTGGTCAGCCAATACATTGGCTTGTGGAGATCAGAGTGCGGAATTCGAAAGTGGACTGGAGGGAAATAAACTTGAAAACTTACTGGACTTGAATACCACATTTATTGATGACTATACACACATGAGACACATATTAGTTAACATGCTGATGTCATCATGTCCACGCAAACACCCCCAGACCCTTTTGATCATCTCAAATCTACTCGGTCATCTTTGGTCCTATTGACCTCACGAGCTCTCTTTCTTATTTTCATCCGCTTTCATCTTGTTCATCGTCCTAACTCACTCCTCTGTTCATTCCCTCCGCTGTGGTTGGTTTCTCTCCCATGAGCACCGTGGCCGTACAGTTAAGTCACTTGTTTTAATCTTTTTTGTTACCTGCTAAATATGCATATATTGAACAAAGACGAGTAATTCCCTGAATGGATTTAATACAACTACTAACCATAAAATCCTGGCTATGGAAGAACAACAAATCAGCATTAGCAACATGAATTAAAGCTTGATGAAGTATCCTTCCAGTATTTATCAATTAACTCAAGAAGTTTTATATTGTAGACTAATTTCATATCATAGACATTCCACTACTATAGCTACTCCATTGCATAAACTTAATTGCAGCAAGGAACTGTAGGGTTGCTATTCATTCATGCCATTCTTATGTTAAATTCACCAGTTATGACAGCCACCACAGCACGTCTATCTTTGCGAACCCATCAATAAATTATTTACTCAGTTCTGCATTACCTTCTGAAACAGAGAGGTTGCCTACCTTCAATCTTCTTTGGTATCTGCTATCTACTGCATATAATGTAGTAGACATACTATATATAGTCGTTATTAATAGCTATTATTATTTCGTTGGCCCTTATGATTCTATGTTATTGGTGCAAAGGGAGAAAAATGTCTACTATCACACAGCATTTGTTATCTACTACATATAATGTAGTAGACAACAGATACCAAAGAAGATTGAAGGTAGGTAACGAGTAATTTCCATACTGACAGAGACAAGTAATTTCCTAAATTATTTTACCTAACCTACAAGCCATAATATTCTGACTATAGAAGAAGTTAAAAAGATATTAATAAAGTGAACCAAAGCTTGATGAAACATTATTGCGATGTTTATCAATAGTCTCCAGAAGACAAATTTCATGTTGTAGATTTTGTAAACAAGTTACGTTGCGTTCAAACGCGATTACGGCTCTAAACAACAACACACAATGAATTGTTGGGTTCCTACACTTTCACATCCTCCCTACTATTGAATTTAATTGTCCTTACAGACGCGGATTCTGTATTCATTTGCAGAGATAGAATATTTTATTGCTTTCCCCAATAATCTAATAATAATGTTAAGGGATAATCTGAAAAGACAAGTTTCATGTTGTACAATTTGTTGACACGTTTCATACTGTAGATTTGGTAGATGAGACCATCATCACCACACCACCATCACCGTTGAATTCAATCCACTGACGTGGAATGTATAGCATCAATTTTCCATGCTCATCGTCATTTGCGAATAACAGTTGCCTCTTCCATAACAGTTGTTGTTCGTATTAATACTTACTATTTCTTCAACGTTTGCTGGCGGAGTTCAAATGCATCCTGTATATGTAACAAGTCCAGAGGCCGCTCCCGCGGGTAGTCGAATACCAAGTGTATGAAAAGGAATTGTTTTGAATCATTTTACTCTCTCCAGCTCAGGAGATACCAAGAGAGTCGAGCAACAACTTTGATGAGATCGAAAGTTTTCCGTCGTCTGATTGTCAGAGACAATAGAAAAAAACCCATAGAATAGTAAAATAATAGAGAGAGCATGGCAGTTAAAAATTTGGAGCAAGCATATTTCTCATGTGACGTTTATTTTGAAGTTCAACCTAGGGGAGGATATCTTGATGATTTTTGGTCATTATTAATAACTAATATTATTTCGTTGGCCATTATGACTCCTATGTTATTGGTGAAAAGGGAGAAAAAGGTCCACTATCATAGAATGGTTCTTTTTTTCCTGCAGAAATAGCTCATTTCTTTTATTGTAAATTTATTTTTTCTAAACATTTGGCATTTATATATATTTTTGATTTTTCCCCAAAATTATTAAATAAAATAAAATATTAATAAAATAATAAAAATAAAATAAAATATTATTAAAAAATAAAATATTGATATTATATATAATTAATAAAATATGAATTTTTTATTAATTATATATAAATATAAATAATAAAAATTCATATATATAATTATATGAATATACTGAGAAATATCATTTTATAAATAGTTTTAAATTGATAAATAATACTATCGTTTTCTGTAGATGTCGAAGTAATCGTATAGCTAACCCCCGAAAAAAATTTTATTTTGAAAAATTTCTTATGTAAGACTCTTATTAAAATATTGCGTCTTACATTTTTAAATATATTTCTAGACTAATTAGTTATGTACTTTAGGAATTAACTTTATGGAAGAAATTATGGTACGTTCTCAATTTTAAAAGTCATTGTCAGAAATGATTTATTGTAAAATAAAGTTACCGTTCTTTATTATATTATATTTATTTAAATATCTTTAATTAGGCTTAGTTACTTTCTTTTATTTTTAAAGGTATTTCATCTGATCGAGACACAGTTGGCTTTCTTATTAATGTCAATCAAATATACCTCTTTTCATATAATGCCTATTTTTTTTGCAGGAAGCAACACTGAAATATGATACAGTGCAGATGGTTTAAGCAAATTGAAAAAACTTATGTCAGCAAGTCTAATATCCATGCCATCAACATCATTTCTCTTCAGAAAGAGAATCTTACAAACAGATTGAAGTAAAAAAGATGACAATGGTGAAGAAGATTAAAACCTGTTTGGGGACACATTGTCACATCAAATGTCATACATTGTTTTCGTTTAGTCATTTTACAGTTAAGGTCATCTTTGGCTGCCGAACTATAAATCAGACTCTCGAACGGCCCATCTTCAAATAATAATCTGCTGCAATCTTATTGCTTTTCTATATCCAGCCGTGCTGTTTCTCGAGGTAATACTCTCAAAATATTTTGAATTTGCCTTCATATGTATATTCTAAATTATTATTATTTTTCAATTCAGAATTATTTATATAGCTCCATTTAAAAAATATTTCTCAATAACGAATATATTTTGACCTGTAGGTCCTGGTCTAATGAGCAAAAGTGTGCACAAAATGACAGTAGAGCAATAAACTAAGTTAAGATTCTGTGTACCAAACTGAAAAATTAAGATATAACTAGATATAGTGTGAGCCGCCTATTGTGAATCATCACGATAAATCATTTAGAAAAAAAAATGTCATGCATTTTTGTCTCCAGTAACTGTTTAAAACTAAGTCGTAGTCCTCTCGGAGGTGTTTCAAGTCAACAGACAGCTTTTAAGTTTCTATTGTAGACATTTAAAAACAAGTATTTGCTCATTATGTTCATCTTCTGCATTAAAATCACAAAAAAGTATCAAAAAGTACTAGATCAACAATTCCTGTTTATTGGACATTTCAAGTACAATTAAACTGTAGTTTTCTTCACATTTACAAAATATACATAACTATTTGCTATTCTTTTCAACAAAAATTGGATTTTTTTTAAATTCTTCGTTTTATCCTGACAGAATTGACTGAAATTTCATATTTTTATTAGTCATTATATTTAATGAAGAATCTAAATTATGTTTATTTTCATTTTCTTAGAAAAATGAAGTTCTTGCACGCTTTCCTCCTCCTGAGCCTCTTGGCCGGAATCCTAAGTGAGTATTTTACAAACTTCATTCATATCTTCTGTCTTTAGCTGTAAAGGAAATATTTTTTTTTCCTGTAATATTTTGAAATTGCAATCCAACCTTATTCTTTTCTTCCAGCGATCTCAGTGGCTGAAAGTGCGTCCGGCCAGGATGCAGTAAGTGACTCTAACGTCGAAGAAAGGTTAGTGATTCAGAATGTCTTCTTTGCTTTCTTCTCAAAGATCTGCCTTTATTGCTCTATCCCTTCCAATAAAGATAAATTCGGATATGCGTGTGGTCTTGATTCAGTGTTGTCCATGGATAGAAAACGAATTACTTCTTAAAATAATTACGTAATGTTTAGCTGCCATATTTGTTCACATTGCAAAGACAATTCCTCACGTAACACAATTATATCACAAATATTTACAAAATCATCTTAAAAGTATGATCGTTTAAATAGCCTTCCGTACTCCGTGGCATTCCTCACTCGACTCCGTGCACTCCCTTTTCTCTTTCTCCCTCTCCCATTATCGATTCCAAAGTTTAACGGGGTAAAAAAAACGTGTAAAGTCCAAAGTCTAAAGTAAGGGTCAACCCCTAATTGAAAGAAAGATCGATTAACTTTGAGTTAAAGGTTATAGATCAAGACTATAGTTCGTTGTGAGAATGCATGATGAATCCTTATATTTCTTTATATATATATATATATGTATATATATATATAGATGGGTGTGTATGTGGGTGTGCAGTTCGACTACTTAGTAAATTAGTGAGCGTCCAAATCAGACGGATTCTGAATTAATTATTTAAAGTATTAAGAATTTTGTTTTTGTCTTATATATATAGAGAGATAGATACAGTGATTTTTAAACATGTTCATACTTCTGATTTTATTAGTTATACACTAGACTTTGATTTCGTATATAGTCAAGGGCTGGATGTATTTCAAAAGAGTGGCTTTGTAAGGGTAGAAATGTTATTTGAGACATAATTTAATCGAAATAAAAAGATCTTTAAGTTGTAATAATTACTATTTTAAATTACAAAATATTAAAACACCAACTAGATACAAATTTCCACACTAACTATTATACTTCTTCCGTCCATGGCAGCTTTGGAAAAAAAAGTGCAAGAATCGATTTGTTCGTACAAACTTACGAAGCAATTTATTCGTCAGTTTCCGCCATTGATACTTGCCATTCCACTCTATCCGTGATAGGATTACATATATATATGCATATATTTACCTCTAATTACCAATGTTTCTCTTATTTTAAAATATATTTTTTTATGTCTGTTCCAGGAAAGTACTTAATCTTCGCCCTCATCACAAACATAGAAGAATACATATAAGAATTCATGACAGATCGGTTTGTAACACAGAATTCATTTCACATTCTTAATCACGATATCTGAATTTCATATAAATTAATTGCATAAAATGATTAATAATTTTTTAAATGTTTATTATATTATTGTCTGTTGCCTTACATAAAATGTATCAGTTTTTTTTCTATGTTCTCTATTCATTTGGTAAGAAAGTTATGTCGTTTTCTGTTGCTCCAATTCAAATATTCTTATTTTGTTTGTTCTTTGTGCGATTTAGACAATTTTGATGTTATTCGAAAGCTAGTATTTTCATGTTTTGATTTTTGATATTAAAAATGTTTTTTAATCATTAAATTCTGAGACATAAGGTATATTATGGGTCAAAAAAACTTTATTTTATGCACTCTACGATTTATGACTTCTGACTTAGTAATAATACAATTTAAGCTCAAAAATATTGGTGTTTTGTCTTTGGACCTTCTAAGGTTAAAGAGCGTACAGTCCAAATATGGCTTGATAAATTCAGGTTGTATGACAGGAAGCTTCAAGGTGTATCACGCAAAAGAAGGTAAAAGCAACTTGATGTCAAACTTCTAAGGGTTTTGTGGGTAATGAACTACTATCGACTACGAGGGATATCGAGTATATCGAGGGATATCGTTTGCCACTTAACAAATGAAAACCACTTGAACAAGCTAGGATTTGTCTCCAAATGGTATCGTTGTATCCCCCTTGAATTAAGTGTAAAATTATGGCAGATCGAAATTTTGTTGCTTTTTCATTAACAGTTGGATAACAATATAAGCCCATAACATCAATATGAACCCATACTATCTTTTCTAAGGCCAATTTGCATTAAACAAACTAATGCTTTGCATTTGGCGGGATTGTCGAGGAAATATCTGCTGGAAACTGTTGCAACCAGGTCAAACTGCCACAGCAGATCTTTATTGTGATCAACTAATCCGACTGGATACAAGAATGCTTGAATATCGCCCAACACAGTATAACGAGAAAAAAATGTCGTCTATCACAAAATGATTAAAAAACATGACAATGCCAGGATGCATGTGGCTTTAAGGACGAAGCAGGAGCTGCAGGCTCTTGGTTATGAAGTTTTATCGCATCGACGATTTGCCAGATTAATGGAGAACCTTGGTTGCTTAGCAACCTCTATCTTCCGCCTTGTAAGTGAAGGAAATTTCTTAAGCTTTAAGCCCATTGATTAGATGGAAAAAAGCAATATAAGTATATTTTTAGTTTATTAAAAAATTAATTATTCGAAATTTTTATTAATTAAAAAAAATCTGCGTATATAATATTTTAATATTATTATTATAATTTCAAGTAGGTAAGAAAAAAGATAAACAATAGAAACAAACAGTAACGATTGGAGGGGAAATTGTGACTCAGTGGAGAAACTGCATGGTCATTCGGAAAGGAGGATATCGGAACGTTAATGAATACAATTCGGAACAGCGCCAGGTCTTTTTCGATTTTTAAAATCAGAAATGTCGTAAACATAGTTGCTTATATCATTCAAAACGGAATTATTAATATTTGGATTGGAATTATAAAATTTTTTTGCTGTTTTATACACAAATTGTTTAAAACTTCGGAGGGAAAGAGCATGTCTGATATCCTCATTTCGGAAAGGTTTTATCGCATCCACCATACTCACTTGACTACATACAATTTGACAACTACTTGTTCCTCTTGATGCAAAATGTTCCTTAAAAATATTTCGAAATTTTCGGGATGTTCAGAGTGGACTTCGGGTGGACTTCTTGGCTTCAAAGAGCAGGATCTTTTATGTATCCGGTAAAAAAGATTTCCTTGTTGACAGATGGTTGACTTCATTAATTAATCTCACTTGAGAATTTAAATATAAGAAATTGAATTTTCCTCAAAAATGAAAAAAAAAATCGACATAACTTTCTTACCAAACTAATGCTTTACAAATACAATGCAGAAGTAGAGTTTCACTTATTGAATATTTAAAAGATGTTCTCGGGTTTTTTTCTGGGATTTTTTTTTTGTCCCTACATAACACAGAGAAATTTTAATGAAAAAATGACCAAAGATTATTTTTGTACGCCTTTTTTTTTCTATAATCAATGTTGAACAAATTTACTGATTGAATTTTAAGATTGGTCTTAATAAGAGGTAAAAAAATAATAAGAATAAGTTAAACTGATGGTGTTGTATTTATGTAAAAACTACATTACGTGTTCATATTAGGGCATATTAATGATAAATTGCGTGCATACACATTAAATAAATTTTAAGTAATTGTGTTAAATGAATGTACGATTTTTAGGATAGGATGATAGTATTTTTTTTAAATATTTAATTCTACATTGATGTGTGTCATAACAAAAGACAATGTTCTGCCTACTTAGTGATAAGGAAAAATTTTTGTGGCTAGTTTTGTCGCCAATCAAGAAATTTTTTTTATGTTTTGCTCATCAACAGCAACGCTTGAATCTAGATAGCTAAAATTTTCACTTTACTTAGTACTTTCGTGCATGCATAATCCTTGTGCCATATCTCGAATGAGTAAGTTTCTGCAATATTGCTCCTTTTGCAAATCTATGCACATAATTAAATCACTTGTCATTTAATCATTTGAAACAAAATTAAATCACTTGTACATTAAATTGTATGTATTTTTGACATCTTCTTAGCTTAAAAGACATCATTGCTTTCATTAAATCATTTTCAATGCTCATATATTTTTTATGCCTTTTATGGAAAAATAATCAATTGTAAGAAAATCATTAGTATTGTAGTTCTGTTTAGACTTGTTTTTATTATATTTTTTTAATATTTGTTCAGAAGGGGAAGTGAAAAGGATCTTCTTAAAAGTTCTACGACCAGCACCTTGAAGTCTGCCGTCTTGAAGTCTGTCAGTCTTGAAGTGCCTGAAAGATGACCGCATGGATTCCCATATTAATATTGATGTTGTTATTTTTCGTATTAAATGTCCTCTTTCAAAATGTTCTCTAAATTGTTTCCTTATAATAAATGAATAAATTTTTTTCTAAGCATGAAACATGAGTTGTGCCATTCTTTTCTTCTGCATTGCAATAGCACACGAGCTGCCACAATTCATTAAGTATCTATATCGACATATAATGTTCCTATTATATAATAAGAGTAACTTAATTATTATTATATTAAACAAGAACATAATTCGTTTTCAATGACGACTTTTAAAATGAAAGCATCATATGAGTAATGAATTATGTAGTAAATGAAGGTTTTCAACATATTTCCTGAATTAACTTAAACAAGTCTGTTTTCGCTTATTTTGCAAAGAAGCGATTTAAAAAATTTCTCCCAAAACAAACATTACATATTGTGAGAAATTAAGTCTTCTAAGCTTAAAGAAAATTGCTTTCAAATAACTGATCTATCTATAAAACAAATTCTACGTCGATCTTGCAATTACTTATATTACATATTGTGGCTAATTCATAATCATAAGTAGTAATTCGTAATCACACTGTGGCTAATTTATAATCATAAGTAGTAATTCGTAATCCCATTGTGGCTAAGTCATATTATGACTTAATATTACATATTGCTGTAAATTCTCACAAAACCAGCGTTACGTACAGTGAGAAATGAAGTCCACTTCACTTAAAGTAGATTGTTTTCAATAATTGATCCATCTATAAAACATATTCTATGCCGATCTCGGAATTACTTACATTACATAGAGTGGCTAATTTTAGTAAATTCTTCTATTAAGTAGATGATCAAAAGAAGGAAAGGTTTGCGGAGAATGCGGTTCAACATGGAGTTTCATTAATTATGTGTTACTATTCTATGATGCACACATAAATATTGTTGCAAATACAAATGAAAAAAAAAATATATAAAATTTCTACTTACCAAGTTATATAAAAAATTAAGATAAATCCAAGATGACCCTATCTATTCATCTATTTAAAAGATTGGGTCATTTCAGTTTGAACATTTCAAGATTTTTCTTAACCAAACAAAGCATGTTCAATATTTTTTTTATGTTAATTTATGAGCGTAAATAAATTTTGTCACCGCTTCCTATGGTCTAAAACATTTTCCAATGACTGCCGAGTAAAAATGTTTATTTCGGGACATTCTAAGCAGGTTTCATTTACCATATTGAAAAGGCAGTTGCATTCGGACTTTTGAATTAAGATCATGTTGGTGCCATAGCTGGCATTTCTACTGTATTTGTGATATTATGTTTATTAGGTAACAACAACAGACGATTGCGTCCTTCCTTTTATTCTACTGTTGAGCTGCGCGCGCCGACATCACGCGTTTCGCGTACGCTCACGTCGCCTCCGACGTTTCTTTCCTGATATTTGCATACGCGTGACGTTTCTACTGACTTACGTGTTCATTGTACTGATCTCCAGACTTCCTCTTCTGCAATTTCATGGCTATCTGTTAAATTTTTACATGGTTGCTTAAGTTTTGCTCACCAGTGTACTAAGTGTAGGAAGAGGAATTGTTTTGAATAATTTTACTCTCTCCCGCTCAGGAGATACCAAGAGAATTGAGCAACAACTTTGATGAGACCATCGAAAGTTTTCCGTCATCTGGGGTTCAGAGGCAATAAAAATACCCCATAGAATAGTAAAATGATAGAGAGAGCAAGGGAATTGAAAATTTGGAGCAAGCATAATTCTCATGTGACGTTTATTTTGAAGTTTAACCTAATTAATCTTGATGATTTTTGGTCATTATTAATAGCTATTATTATTTCGTTGGCCATTATGACTCTTATGTTATTGGTGAAAAGGGAGAAAAATGTCTACTATCATACAGAGGTTCTTTTTTTCCTGCAGAAATGGCTCATTTCTTTTGTTGTAAATTTAATTTTTCTAAACATTTGGCATTTCTATATTTTTTTTTAATTTCCCCCAAAATTATTAACAAATAAAATATTAATTTATTTCTTGTAATTTTTAATCGTGTTTCACACAAAATGCTCAGAGTCACAAAACGAATAATCTATTATCTAAAAATATTTTATTATTAAAATAATAAGTATCTATTTATATTTAGTAATCATATAGTTCCATAAATGTATGTCTTAAGAACGAGAATTTTTCAGAATGATCAAAATTGCTTCGTGAGATATTCTGAATAAATGCGCGCAAGGAAAAGAAGCCAGGCGGGGGACAGTTAGTGGGTTGGAATACCACCGATTAAATTACTGTTACAAGGAGAAGTTTTCAAATGCGATTGCAAGTCGCTAAACTCCAAGATGAAAAAATAAATTCGTGAACTATTCAGAAATTTCGACAGACAAGCAGCATAGTTGATGCGTTAATCAGGGAGTTGATCGTTATCGATTACTTATTTTACACTGTGCGACCATATTATTTTCATTATGTAAATAATGAAACAAAACCGAAATATTATCAACTGATATTTTATGTTCTTTAAAGTTATTCTTATTCATTATTATGGGGCATTATCTATGAGTATATATATTCGGTACCAATCGAGATTTGACGTGTTTGAGGCCCAAAATGGAATGGACCCATCCTTTTGAAATACCAACATCATCAGCAAGGTCTCTAATTGTAAATGGACGGTTTGCAAGCACCATATCTTTAATTTTTTAGACGTGAGTTTCATCGGTTGAAGTTGATGGTAGGCCATCAACTTCGACCGATGATGATTCAAGGCTCTTCGTTCTTTGCTCAATTCATTTAGGCATTTCAAAAATCACCGAATACAGTTTTAGCATCTCACAAGCTAATTCAGTTTTAGCGCCACAAAGCCAAACACTAAGTAATATATGCAAAGGCAACTGCCTTTTCAATTATGGTAAATGAAACCTGCCTGGAATGTCCCGAAATAAACATTTTTCCTCGGCATTCATTGGAAAATGTTTCAGACCATAGGAAGCGGTGATACAATTTATTTACGCTAATAAATTAACATAAAAAAAATATTTAAAAAAGATATTGGACATGCGTTGTTTGGTTAAGAAAAATCTTGAAATGTTCAAACTGAAATGACCCAATCATTTAAATAGATGAATAGATAAGGTCATCTTGGATTTATCATAATTTTTATATAACTTGGTAAGTAGCAATTTTATATACATATATTTTCATTTGTATTTGCATCAATATCTATGTGTGCATCACAGAATAGTAACACATAATTAATGAAACTCCATGTTGAACCCCATTCCCCGCAAACCTTTCCTTCTTTTGATCATCTACTTAACAGAAGAATTTACTAAAATTGGCCTCTCTATGTAATGTAAGTAATTGCGAGATCGGCATAGAATATGTTTTATAGATGGATCAATTATTTGAAAACAATTTGCTTTAAGTGAAGTGGACTTCATTTCTCACTGTACGTAACACTTGTTTTGCGAAAATTTACCGCAATATGTAATATAAGTCACAATATGACTTAGCCACAATGTGATTACGAATGACTACTTAGGATTATGAATTAGCCACAATGTGATAATGAATTACTACTTATGATTATGAATTAGCCTCAATATGTAATGTAAGTAATTGCAAGATCGGCGTAGAATATGTTTTATAGATCGATCAGTTAATTGAAAGCAATTTTCTTTAAGCTTAGAAGACTTAATTTCTCACAATATGTAATGTTTGTTTTGGGAGAAATTTTTTAAATCGCTTCGTTGCAAGATAAACGAAAACAGACTTGTTTAAGTTAATTCAGGAAATATGTTGAAAACTTCCATTCGCTACATAATTCATTACTCATATGAAGCGTTCATTTTAAAAGCCGTCATTGAAAACGAATTATATTCTTGTTTAATATAATAATAATTAAGTTACTTTTATTATATAAAAGGAACATTATATGTCGATATAAATGCTGAATGAATTGTGGCAGCTCGTGTAATATTACAATGCAGTAGAAGAGAATGACACAAATCATGTTTCATGCAGAGGAAAAAATTTATTCATTTATTATCAGGAAACAATTTCGAGAACATTTTGAAGGAAGACATTTAATACGAAAAATAGCGACGTAAATATTAATATGGGAATCCAGGCTGTCATCTTTCCTGCACTTCAAGATTGACAGACTTCAAGGTGCTGGTCGTAGAACTTTTAAGAAGATCCTTTTCACTTCCCCTTCTGAACAAATATTAAAAAATTATAATAAAAACATGTCAAAACCGAACTACTATACCAATGATTATCTTACAGTTGATTATTTTTCCATAAAAGGCATAAAAAATATAAGAGCATTGAAAATGATTTAATGAAAGCAATAATGTCTTTTAAACTAAGAAGGATGTCAAAAATACATACAAATTAATATGTAACTGATTTAATTGGGATTCAAATGATTAAATGACAAGTAATTTAATTATGTGCATAGATTTGCAAAAGGAGCAATATTGCAGAAATTTACTCATTCGAGATATGGCTCAGTAATTATACATGCACGAAAGTACTAAGTAAGGTGAAAATTTAAGCTATCTAGATTCAAGCGTTGCTGTTGATGAACAAAACATAAAAAAAAATGGCTTGATTGGCGACAAAAATTAGCCACAAAAATGTTTCCTTATTACTAAGTAGGAAGAACATTGTCTTTTGTTATGACACACAAATATAGAATTGAATATTTTAAAAAAATCCTATCATCCTATACCTAAAAATCGTATATTCATTCAACAGAATAATTTAAACTTTATTTAATGTGTAGGCACGCAATTTATCTTGAATATGCCCTAATATAAACAGGTAATGTAGCTTTTGCATAAATACAACACCATTAGTTTCACTTATTATTATTTTGTTTTTATCAAGACCAATCTTAAAATTCAATCAGTAAATTTATTCAACATTCATTATAGAAAAAAAAGGTGTACAAAAATAATCTTTGGTCATGTTTTCATTAATAGTTCTCGGTGTTGTGGCGGGACAAGGAAAAAAAATCCCAGGAAATAAAACGAGAAAATATTTTAAATATTCAATAAATGAAACTCGGTTTCTGCGTTATATTTGTAAAGCATTAGTTTGGTAAGAAAGTTAGGTCGATTTTATTTTTCATTTTTGAGGAAAATTCAATTTCTTATTTTGAAACTCTTAAGTGAAATTAATTAATGAAGTATTGGCCCGTTCTTCCTATGGCCTTCCTCCATCTATCAACAAAGGAGATCTTTTATGCCGGATGCCCGCTTTGAAGCCAAGAAATCCACCACTGCCCTCTGAACATCCCGAAAATTTCGAAATATTTTTAAAGAAAATTTTGCATCAAGAGGAACAAGTAGTTGTCAAATAGTATCTAGTGAAGTGAGTATGGTGGATGCGATAAAACTTCATAACCAAGAGCCTGCAGCTCCTCCTGCGTCCTTAAAGCCACGAGCATCCTGGCATTGTCATGTTTTTTAATCATTTTGTGATAGACGACATTTTTTTCTCGTTATACTGTGTTGGGCGATATTCAAGCATTCTTGTATCCAGTCGGATTAGTTGATCACAATAAAGATCTGCTGTGGCAGTTTGACCTGGTTGCAACAGTTTCCAGCGGATAGGACCTCAAAAAACCCGCCAAATCAAATCATTAGTTTTTTAATGCAAATTTGCTTAGAAAAGATAGTTTGCGTTCATATTGATGTTATGGGTTTATATTGTTATCGAACTGTTAATGAAAAAGCAACAAAACTTCGATCTGCCAAATTTTTACACTTAATTTAAGGGGGATACAACGATACCATTTGGAGACAAAGCCTAGCTTGTTCAAGTGGTTTTCATTTGTTAAGTGGCAAACGATTAACTTATACTCGATATCCCTCGTAGTCGATAGTAGTTCATTAGCCACTAAAACCCTTGGAAGTTTGACATCAAGTTGCTTTTACCTTCTTTTGCGAAATCCATCTTGAAGCTTCCTGCCATCCAACCTGAATTTATCAAGCCATATTTGGACCGTCCGTCCTTTAACCGTAGAAGGTTCAAAGACAAAACACAAATATTTATGAGCTTAAATCGCATTATTACTAAGTCGAAAGTCATAAAGCGTACAGTGCATAAAATAAATTTTTTCTTGACCCATAATATACCTTATTTCTCCGAATTTAATGATTAAAAAACAAATTTAATATCAAAAATTAAAACTTCAAAATACTAGTTTTCGAATAACACCAAAATTGTCTAAATCGCACAAAGAACAAACAAAATAAGAATATTTGAATTGGAGCAACAGAAAACGACATAACTTTCTTACCAAATGAATAGAAAAAAAAACTGATACATTTTATGTAAGGCAACTGACAATAATATAATAAACATTTGAAAAAATATTAATCATGTTATGCAATTAATTTATATGAAATTCAGATATCGTAATCAAGAATGTGAAATGAATTCTATGTTACAAACCGATCCGTCATGCATTTTTAGATGTATTCTTCCATGTTTGTGATGATGGTGAAGTTTAAGTACTTTCCTGGAACAGACATAAAAAAATATATTTTAAAATAAGAGAAACATTGGTGACATACATTGGTAATTAGAGGTAAATATATAAATATATATATAATCCTATCACGAATAGAGTGGAATGTCAAGTATCAATGGCGGAAACTGACGAATCAATTGCTTCGTAAGTTTGAACGAACAAATCGATTCTGACACTTTTTTTTCCCAAAGCTGCTATGGAAGGAAAAAGTATAATAGTTAGTGTGGAAATTGTAACTAGTTGTTCTTAGAATATTTTGTAATTTAAAATAGTAATTATTACAACTTAATGTTTTTATTTCGATTAAATTATCGCTGAAGTAACATTTCTACCCTTACAAAGCCACTCTTTTGAAATACATCCAGCCCTTGACTATATACAAAATCAAAGACTACTATATAACTAATAAAATCAGAAGTATAAACATGTTTAAAAATCACTGTATCTATCTCTCTCTATATATAAGACAAAAAAAAATCTTAATAATTTAAATAATTAATCTAGAATCCGTCTGATTTGCAAGCTTACTAATTTACTAAGTAGTCGAACTGCACACATCCACACACATACCCATATATATAAATATAGATATATATATATTATAAAATCGAAGGTTCAGTATATATCTAATAAAATCAGAAGTACATATATATTTAAGCATCTATATATATCTATTATATTATATGAAATTCATAATAAAGCAAAATACTAGAAGAGAAATATAACGTAAAATCTAGAAGTATTACGAAACTTACCAGCGAATATATAACCACAAGGCTTTATCAGCCATGTTATTTCTGCCAGCTGGATGAAATTTGTTTGTATCTTTCCGCAGAAGGAAATAAAACAATTGTAAAATGGACATCGATAGGAAAAACGTTACTCATAGTGATAAAAAAATAGTTTTCGAAAAATTATTTTGGGAAGTAAAGTAACGATCCGTCGTGCATTCTCACAACAAACTATAGTCTTGATCTATAACCTGTAACTCAAAGTTAATCGAACTTTCTTTCAATTACGGGAGGACCCTTACGTCAGGGAGTACGGACGGTACTTAAATTATCATACTTTTAAGATGATTTTGGAAATATTTGTTATATAATTGTGTGTTATGTGTTGAAGTTCTGCAGTGTTGTCTTTGCATTGTGAACTAATATGGCAGCTAAACATTACGTAATTATTTTAAGAAGTAATTCGATTTCTATCCATGGACAACACTGAATCAAGACCACACGCATATCCGGACTTATCTTTTACTGGAAGGGATAGAGCAATAAAGGCAGATCTTTAAGAAGAAAGCAAAGAAGACATTCTGAATCACCAACCTTTCTTCGATGTTAGAGTCACTTACTGCATCCTGACCTAACGCACTTTCAGCCAATGAGATCGCTGGAAGAAAAGAATAAGGTTGGATTGCAATTTCAAAATATGAATACAATGCATACAACATGAAAAGAAAGCTTTTTTTTCTTAGAAGGAATATTTTTTCCGAAACTATCCTCTTTTATTACTTTGAAAAAAAATATTTCCTTTACATGTAAAGCCAGTAGATCTGAATGAAGTTTGTAAAATACTCACTTAGGATTCCGGCCAAGAGGCTCAGGAGGAGGAAAGCGTGCAAAAACTTCATTTTTCTAAGAAAATGAAAATAAACATAATTTAGATTCTTCATTAAATATAATAACTAATAAAAGTATGAAATTTCAGTCAATACTGTTAGGAAAAAGCGAAGAATTAAAAAAAAAATCCCATTTTTGTTGAAAAGAATAGCAAGTTGTTATGTATATTTTGTAAATGTGAAGAAAACTACAATTTAATTGTACTTGAAATGTCCAATAAAAAGGAATTGTTGATCTAGTACTTTTTTATATTTTTTGTGATTTTAATGCAGAAGATAACCATAACGAGCAAATACTTGTCTCTAAATGTCTACAACAGAAACTTACTGTCTGTTGACTTGAAACTCCTTCGAGAGAACTACGACTTAGTTTTAAAAAGGTATTGGAGACAAAAATGCATGAAATTCTTTTTCTAAATGATTTATCGCAATGATTCACAATAGGCGGCTCACACTATATCTAGTTATATCTTAAGTTTTCAGTTTGATACACAGAATCTTAACTTAGTTTATTGCTCTACTGACATTTTGTGCACACTTTGGGCTCATTACACCAGGGCCTACAGTTTAAAGTGGATTCTGAACGACTCACAATCATCCATACCTCCTCCAGAATTCGAACCTGTAGCCTATGATACCAAAGAACAGAGCGCTAGCCAATTAACCATCAGGCCGGAAATCTTAATCAAAAACTATTACTCTGTACCAAAAACTATTACTCTTTATACATATTTATTAAAATTATTTATAACTATTTTTAAAGCACTATGTATAAAAATAGTATTTTTATTTATCTATAAAAAAGCATTAGTTATGTTCTTTTATGACAAGAATTCATTTTGATAGAATGTATCGAACTTGTACTTCAGTTCTGCTGACTGAGATTCTATCATAAGAAAATTCATCCATAATTTTCTTTTTCAATTAAAGGCGGCGCCTCAGTTCTCTAGTTAGTTCATCAAAATATATTCGTTATTGAGAAATTTTTTTAAATGACGCTATATAAATAATTCTGTATTGAAAACTAATAATTTAGAATGCACTTATGCAGGCAAATTCAAAGTATTTTGAGAATATTACCTCGAGAAACAGCACGGCTGGATATAGAAAAGCGATAAGATTGCAGCAGATTAGTATTTGAAGATGTGCCGTTCGAGAGTCTGATTTATAGTTCGGCAGCCAACGATGACCTTAAGAGTACAATAACTAAACGAAAAAAAATTATGACATTTGATATGAGAATGAGTCCCGAAACAGGTTTTAATCTTCTTCACCATTGTCATCTTTTTTACTTCAATCTGTTTATAAGATTCTCTTTCTAAAGAGAAATGATGTTAATGGCATAGATATGAGATTTGGTGACATAAGTTTTTTCAATTTGTTTAAACCATCTGCACTGTATCATTTTTCAGTGTTGCTTCCTGCAAAAAAATTATGCATTATATGAAAAGAGTTATGTTTGATTGACATTAATAAGAAAGCCAACTGTGCCTCGATCAGATGAAATACCTTTAAAAATAAAAGAAAGCAACTAAGTCTAATTAAAGATATTTTTAAGTATTTTGAACGATAACTTTATTTTACAATAAAACATTTCTGTCAATGACTTTTAAAATTGAGAACGTACCATAACTTCTTCCATAAAGTTAATTCCTAATGTACATAACTAATTATTCTAAAAAGATTTTTAAAAATGTAAGACGCAATATTTTAATAAGAGTCTTACATAAGAAATTTTTCAAAATAAAATGTTTTTCGGGAGGGAGCTGTACGATTACTTCGATATCTAGAGAAAACAATAATATTATTTAGCAATTTAAAACTATTTATAAAAGGATATTTCTCAGTATAATTGCCCGATAAGGACTTTCAAATCGCAAACATAATGGATTTACTATGAGGTTGATGATATATTTTGGCAGAATTCCCAGAAACCTTTGTCTCTGTAAAATGAAATAAAAAGTTATTGTGGATCAGATCAACAACACGTATTAAAAAAAGGTTTTGTTCAAGGTGTTCAACAAATCCCTACGTTAAACTCAAATAAAAAACAGTTTCTGGACATCATTCGATGTTCTACGACTTCACTCCTCTGTTCTTATCTCTCTACGTTAATGAATGTTATGGGATAAGATCTGTATTTAATTTTCTACAAATAATCGATACTTGTAGAATTTTTAAATCTATATTCATCACTGCATCGCTTTTATTTGGAAACTGTGTCACTTTATTACTTTCTTGATGTCTTATGATATAACCAATTACAGAGTGTTTTCCGAAGAATTCTTAACTTTGAAAATAAATAATTCGGAAACGGTGACCAACCAATGGTATGCTTATTTAAAAAAAACTGTAAGAATCTGATACAGGAACTTCAAATGCTTATTTACCATAGTACCTGTGCGATGCCTCGTTTTGTTCACGTCATCCGCGATTCAAAATGTAAATCTTTCACATAGCACACATATCGCAAACGCAGAATGAAAAAGTCAGTATAGTGTGTCACCAGTAATCGACTCACAAACTTGATAAATTAGTCCCTTCCATTTCGTCCAGTGTTAAAGGGTTATGATAGTACACGATGTCTTACAGTGTGCCCCACAGAAAGTAGTAGCAGCGGGTAAGATCGGGCGAACATGAAGGCCAGTCCATGGCTCCTCCTTTAAATGTTGATCCCCATCCTTCATCCCCATGAAGTGTCACGGTTTACTGTGGCCAGACCCCTTCACAAAGTGGGCCATCACCAAGAAAGGCATGCAAAGAAGAAAAGCGTGCAAAAGCTTCATTTTTCTAAGAAAAAGAAAAAATAAATATCATTCCTTGAATCCAACTGGTAAAAAACATGAGATTTTAATCACTATCATGGAGAATAATTTGTTGGTGTAAAGTGAAGTATTAAAAAAGTGATATTCGATAAATTGCCTCAAGAAACAAGTTATTGCCAGAGAAAAGGGCAATTTAAGAATCTGAAATAACATAAATTGAGGATTCCCAAAAATTATTATATTAAAACCATGTATTAAAATAATTTTTAATTATTTTTAAGTCAGTATGTCTAAGAAAATGTATCTGTATAAAAAACGTCATTTTTTTGTAACAAGTATTGGGTATTTCATTATAATGTCTGGAATTAGTATTTCACGTTTAGCCAACCATTAATTTACAAATCAATCTAAGAAAGTTTACGTATACATTTATTTTTCAATGAAAGCTGACCTATGAGTACGTCAAATAGTTGTTAAATAAACATTTTTATTGTGCAATATTTTTAAGTGCTATTATACATAATTGTGAATTGAAAAATTATTTATTTGTAATATATAAATGAAGTACACTAAATTATTTTAAAATTAAGAAATTTCGAAAACATTACCTCAGTCGACAGTACTGCTGAACACAGAAAGGAAATTGGTTTGATGATGCACCGCTTGAAGTCTTATTTATAGCTGGATGGTGAACAATGATCTTTGCATTATTTGAGAAAAAAATAAATAAACAGAACAAATTTATGACATTTGATATGAAAATGTGTTCCAAAACATGTCCCCACCATTGTCGTCTTGTTTACTTCAATCTGTTTGCAAGATTTTCTTGAGAAAGAAAGAGACGAAGAGAATTGTTTTTATTGTCGTAATACCAACAGAAATGAATGTAATGTGCTATACGATTTATTTGATTGATGTGGAGGAGAAATACAATTGTGCCTCCCTATAATTTGTCATAATCTTTTAATTTAACTTAAAATCGAATTTTATTCGTATGTTGCAAGAAAATATTCATTAATTTTCTCGCGTCTCTAACTAAATTTTGTCCTAAAATTAAATAATTTCAGATTCTTTAAATTTTCAACTTTTCCTTGATACTGATTGATACAAAGCATATACATATTTTTGCGAAAATACAACTCAATCCTTAAAATCATGTAGTATTGGAGATCTTATAAAATGTGGCCTCAAATTCACGCTAGAATTCTTGCGTTTGTAAAAAAAGCCATATAACATTACTAAATATATATCTGAATCTAAAATCATCCAGCATTTTAACAATTACAGGCACAGGTTATCAATTTTAAATAGCCTTTTGAATTACAAAGAATAGCAAAGAAAGATAACTGAAATATCAAAAAAACAGATAGTTAATTTGAAAATATCTGCATAATATATTTTTCATTAGCATAAACATGGCAGCGAATTTTATCAAAATTAAAAATAAGCAATTATTAGAATTTTAGTAATTAAGTAAACATGTACTCATGTTTGTGAAAATTGCAACACCATGAAGGACTTACTCGAGTGAGCTGAAATTTTCAGGACATGCAAATTAGTGCATGATATGCAAATGATTAGAATTTCAAATCCGTAGCGTAAGCGTATGCTGAGAAGCGCCCTCTGAACGGCGGATGTATCCGAATAAATAGACGGCTGCAGTGAGGCGTGTATGGTTATCGGTGGTTATCGGTGGTTATCTGCTATTGGTAAACGTTAGGTCAATCGTTGCTTATGCCTCTTCGACGAAAGAGAGCGAGAATTGAACAACTTACAGAGTTTGAACGGGGGAGAATCATTGGCCTTCGTGAAGCTGGATTGTCTTATCGTGCAATAGCCGCTCGTGTGCAGCGTAACAGCAGCACAGTGATGCGTCTTTGGAAGCAGTGGACGGACGAGTGGCGGACAACTCAGAAATCCGGGAGTGGACCCCGAAATGTGACGTCAGCTCGCGATGATAGACACCTGGTCCGCATAGAGCTGGCGGACCGTACAGCTTCCTCTAGACAATTGGCAGCGCAGTGGTCAATAGCTACAGGTGTTTTATTGTGTGCTTCATCAATTCGTAGACGTCTACTGCAGCGTGGACTGCGCGCGAGGATTCCTTTATACAGGATCCCTCTCACGCTAAACCATCGCCGCCTGCGGCTACAATGGGCCACTCAGCATAGAGACTGGCGTGCTGATTGGCAGCATGTCGTGTTTTCTGACGAATTCGCACTTTAATTTGTGGTACCATGATGGCCGCATTCGTGTCAGACGCTATGCCGGTGAACGCCACCTTCCGGAGTGTATTATCGAACGCCACAGTGAACGAACACCCGGATTTATGGTCTGGGGTGCCATAGCATATCATGGACGATCTCAATTGCTAAGAATTGTGGGCAATCTGAACAGCAACCGGTACATCAGTGAAGTTCTACAGCCCCAAGCTGTTTCCTTCCTTCAAAGCTTGCCAGGCGCTCTATTTCAACAGGACAATGCCCGCCCTCATATCGCTCGGACTGTTCAATCCTTCTTTGCAACGCGGCAGGTACAGCTTCTTCCTTGGCCTGTGTATTCCCCGGATATGTCGCTGATTGAACATGTGTGGGATTTCGTTGGTCGGCGTCTCGCTCGTGATCCTCGTCCTGTTGCTTCTGCAGACGAACTTTGGGTGCGCATACAAACAATATGGAATGTTCTTCCTCAGGCAGACATTCAAATTTTGTTTGACTCCATGCCACGTAGTGTAGTAGCACTTATTGCGGCGCGTGGTGGCTACACAAAATACTGATTCAGATCTCTTGTTATTGTTTGTTTGCTTTCAACATTTAATCATTTATTTGTACCACTACCACTCAACTGTGTATTAAATTTCATTCAATTATGACGATTCCTTCGTGGTGTTACAATTTTCACAAACATGAGTTTACATTTATTTACGTTATTTAAAATTACATTATTTAAATTATTACTTACTTCTAAAGGTAAAACTATATATATTCAGGGAATAATTTAACTGGGATTAACTTTAATCAACCTTTTATTTCCACACTATCTTTATTCGAAATGAATAGATGTTTTAGATGGAGAGAAAAGCAGATGTTTAAATTCAAACAAAAAATACAATGCTAGTCCTAACAAAGCAGCTGCAAAAAGAAATGTTATTTTTTTTTCATTTTTTTTTTTTATTCCTTGCATGTTTTTATACTTCATTTCTTTTACCATTTCGTGCTGCCTGATTGTCACATAAAAATTAATAGAAATTATCAAGTGGAGCATAAGCATATATGTAATACGTTTTGCAATTTTTTTTCTATTAAAAAAAATAATTAATAAAAAAATAAATGTTCTCTGACAAAAACGATTAAAATCTACATTTGTTAAATCTTTCTTATCGAGAAATGAGTATTTGAACTTCTATATCATCACTCAACTCCTCGTATTCGAGATTTTTATTTTAATTTAACGGAAAAGTGAAAGAGGACGCTATGCAAAAACTCATTTTAAGCTGCCCGTTAAATTACCGTTTCTGATGAGCGCATGCGCAGTGGTATCATGCGCCAAATAGCGGGAAAAGGGAAAGCGGGTGGCTTCGCTATGCAAAACCTCTCTAATATTTTGTATTTAAAGGATGAAAGTAAGCAAACTAACAAAAAAGGTGTTAAAATGTATACAATATAGAATCAAATAAAAAGGGCTTCTTGAAAGGGGGAAGCATTAATACAAAGCAAGCATTGGAGCATTGGTGCCTGTCCAAGAGAGGGAACAACAAGCAGATGTCTCTGAATAAGAAATATAAACTCCCTTAGCTACAATTGTTGCTTTCCATATTCAACATTAGATTTTCTAACGGTCCTTTGTTTGATGTCCTCTTGAGGATATAATCGTGCCGAAAGTAGTCTGGCCAAAACATTCTACAAAAATCTAATCTCTAATTTGATTTAAATAAAGAAGTGTGCTGCTCAATCCATTCTAGAGTTCTGGACACTCTTCTCTATCACACAAATCCGACGGGATGACGCTTTACCGCCCATAAAAATCAAATCTAAGCCAGAACTGACACAAGAGGGGAGAATAACTTGTTGACAATAGCGACCTACGTCGATAGCTTGAAGTTCAGTTCCTCCATTCGGCATAACGCAAACCTAGACAAGATCACTGCACAACGATATTGTTTCCGCATGTTAGTGGGACAAAGCCATATCAACAGGGCACTGAAATGACTCTGATCTGTCAGGAGGGCGTGACTCCACCAGTCTTTGCGTTTATTACACAAATCTAAATTGTGCCACAACTAGGAGACTCAGCAGAAGAATAGGCCCCCTTTTTTGTAGGCTTGTACTGAAGCAAAACATATCATGCGCAACATACCATACGCAGGCACTAAGAAATTATACCGATATTTTTTGTTTGCAGAACTACATCCAGGCATTCATTGGCGAAATTTTTTTCTATTTGACCGACCGCCAACAACTTTTCTGATAATATTTCCTGTAATTTGGAAAGTTTTTGAACATTTAACTCAAATTTATCCAGGCATATGTCGCATAGATTTCTAAAACATATCAGCCCCAAAATCTTTTACAAGAGTGTTTAAAGTTTTTCAGTTAAAAGACTGCATGTGATGGCAAAGAAATATTTATAGCTATTAAATTAGCTTAAAAAAAATTAGTTAGATTAACAACTTCAAAACCATACATAATTTTAAAAATCGAAATAGATCATTGTATAGAGAAATATTGAAAACTCCTAGTGACAGGAAGAAAGTTGGGCCTGGAATTCAGCGCTGCACTGTCAGTTACCGCTATTACACTGGTGTGCAAAACTTAAGCAGCAGGTGGGTTTTTGCCATAACTCCATCTGAGAGACATGACATTCAGAAATGAGGTAGAGTATTATGTACGTTAAGAATGACGAAAGCATGATTGTCCAGATGTTCCTTAATATGGGATATGCCCCTTCCCCCCCTCACATCACTGCAATGGTTGCGACGCTGAAAAACCAGCTTGTGCCACGTCTCTTGAATAAAATCGTTTGAGTATGGAATGAGTCTACCCAAAAAATCCCACACATGTTCGATGGGATTTAAATCTGCCGCTTATTCGGGTGATATCTTCACTTTCCAGTAAATGTCATCCATAAAAAATGAAGTCCTCAACGTGGAGCTCAAAACAGACAAGAATTCCAGAACCACCATAACGGTGTCTTTCCTTGAACTGGAATAAAAACTGGGTCCCGACCTCTCTCAAATCAAAACGCGTCGAGACTAGCTTCTTGTACAGAACCGACTCTCATCCGTAAAGAGGACACGACTCCATTGATCAGTTGTCCAGTTTTTGTGCTCTTCTGCACCACTGTAAACTGTGGCGTCGGTGGCCAATTTTCAACGGGAGGTAGATGTTCGGCTGGCCCACTTGTGCATGGGCGACAATTGTCGCCTCGTACAGCTGCTGAGCAAGGGCGCTTACAGACTGCCTGCCGAATATATCGGTCATCCCCTGCAGTTGTCTTCCTCGGGCGGCCACCACCAACCTTTCTAACAGGACCTGTGGTTTGAAACGCTTTCAAGCGTGCGAAACGGCACTTTTGTTGATTCCGAACTCTGCAGTTACATTGACATCCCCAGCTTTCCGATCATTCTTCCCACCACCAACAGGTGTACCTGTGGTTTGAGCTCTGAGTCCATTCTTCCACGTGATGTCGTCCAGGTGAATTCTTCTCGCCATATTTCACGAACTGACTCACTGGCACTTGCAGCGAATATGTTGAATTGCGTCTCCGTCCTTCCTTTTATTCTACTGTTGAGCTGCGCGCGCCGACATCACGCGTTTTTCATTCGCTCACGTCGCCTCCGACGTTTCGTTCCTGATATTTGCATACGCATGACATTTCTACTGACTTACGTGTTCATTGTACTGATCTCCAGACCTCCTTTTCTGCAATTTCATGGCTGTCTGCTACATTTTTACATTGTTGCTGAAGGTTTGCACACCAGTGTACTAATTGTATGAAAAGGAATTGTTTTGAATAGTTCAGCTCCAGCTCAGGAGATACCAAGACAATTGAGCAACAACTTTGATGAGATCGAAACTTTTCCGTCATCTGGTTGTCAGAGACAATAAAAACCTCCATAGAATAGTAAAATAATAGAGAGAGCATGGGAGTTGAAAATTTGGAGGAAGCATAATTCTCATGTGAAGTTTATTTTGAAGTGTAACCTATGGGAGGGCATCTTGATGATTTTTGGTCATTATTAATAGCTATTATTATTTCGTTGGCCATTATGACTCTTATGTTATTGGTAAAAAGGGAGAAAAAAGTCTACTATCATACAGTGGTTCTTTTTTTCTGCAGAAATGGCTCATTTCTTTTATTGTAAATTTTATTTTTCTAAACATTTGGGATTTATATATTTTTTTGATTTTCCCCCAAAATTATTAAAAAATAGAATATTAATTTATTTTTTGAAATTTTTAATCGTGTTTCACACAAAATGATCAGAGTTACAAACATAATAATCTATTATCTAAAAATATTTTATTATTAAAATAATAAGTATCTATTTACCTTTAGTAAGCATATAGTTCCATAAATGTATGACTTAAGAACGAGAATTTTTCAGAATGATCAAAATTGCTTCGTGAGATATTCTGAATAAATGCGCGCAAGGAAAAGAAGCCAGGCGGGGAACAGTTAGTGGGTTGGAATACCACCTATTAAATTACTGTTACAAGGAGAAGTTTTCAAATGCGATTTCAAGTCGCTAAAGTCCAAGGGGAAAAAATAATTTCGTGAACTATTCAGAAATTTCGACAGACAAGCAGCATATTCGATGCGTTAATCAGGGAGTTGATCGTTATCGATTAGCTATCCAACGCATTTCGTCATGATTTCTGAAAATACAGCGAGACTTGCTGCAATTTTTGAACATAATCCAGAACAGGAATTCATAGATGCATGCTCTGGATTACATGTTCCCATGTATAGATGCATGTTCTCGAATTCAGATGACATCCATGCATAACTGCATGCATGTCAGCTGAATCCAGAATCAATCCATTTTGCATATACAGAATCTTGTGGAGGACACACGTGTACTGTCCTCCACACTAGTTAGAGCTGAGCGACATCGAGGGTATTTCGCTAACGAGATGCTCGCCATTATTCTTGGTTCTGGTTTCGGTGTCACCGAATATGTCTTACAGACGAGACTCATTTTCGTCCGAAGGGCGATTTGTGGGTACCAAAAACCTACATTATTCTCAAGAACCTCGATTAACCATTGCGTTTTTGAGTCAATTTGTCATCATTCAACACGCTTTCGCCGATTGACCAAGCACGGAGTGGTTCATGCAGGATGGGGATCAACATTTAAAGGAGGAGCCATGGACTTGCCTTCATGTTCACCGGATCTTACCCCCTGCTACTAGTTTCTGTGGTACACACTGTAAGACATCGTATACTATCATAACCCTTTAACACTGGACGAAATGGACGGGACTAATTTATCAAGTTTGTGAGTCGATTACTGGCGACACACTAAACTGACTTTTTCATTCTTTGTTTGCGATATGTGTGCTATGTGAAAGATTTACACTTTGAATCGCGGATAACGTGAACAAAACGAGGCATCGCACAGATACTATGATAAATAAGCATTTGAAGTTTCTGTATCAGATTCTTACAGGTTTTTTAAGTAAGCATACCATTGGTTGGTCACCGTTTCCGAATTATTTATTTACAAAGTTAGGAATTCTTCGGAAAACACTCTGTAATTGGTTATATGATAAGACATTGAGAAAGTAATAAAATGACACAGTTTTCAAATAAAGACGATTCAGTGATGAATATAGATTTAAAAATTCTGCAAGTATCAATTATTTGGAGACAGTTACATACAGATCTTATCCCAAAACCTTCCTTAACGTAGAGAAATAAGAACAGAGGAGTGAAGTCGTAGAACATCGAATGATGTCGAGAAACTGTTTTTTATTTGAGTTTAACGTAGGAAATTGTTGAACATTTTGAGCAAAACCTTTTTTTAATGCGTGTTGTTGATGTGATCCACAACCACTTTTTATTTCATTTTACAGAGACAAAGGTTTCTGGGAATTCTGCCAAAATATATCATCAACCTCATAGTAACTCCATTATGTTTACGGTTTGAAAGTCCTGATCGAACAATTATACTGAGAAATATCATTTTATAAATAGTTTTAAATTGCTAAATAATATTATCGTTTTCTCTAGATATCGAAGTAATCGTATAGCTTACTCCACAAAAAGATTTTATTTTGAAAAATGTCTTATTAAAATATTGCGTCTTATATTTTTAAAACTCTTTCTAGAATAATTAGTTATGTACTTTAGGAATTAACTTTATGTAAGAAGTTATGGTACGTTCTCAATTTTAAAAGTCATTGTCAGAAATGTTTTATTGTAAAATAAAGTTATCATTCAAAATACTTAAAAATATCTTTAATTAGGCTTAGTTACTTTCTTTTATTTTTAAAGGTATTTCATTTGATCGGGGCACAGTTGGCTTTCTTATTAATGTCAATCAAATATACTTCTTTTCATATAATGCATATTTTTTTTTGCAGGAAGCAACACTGAAAAATGATACAGTGCAGATGGTTTAAACAAATTGAAAAAAACTTATGGCAGCAAATCTAATATCCACGCCATCAACATCATTTCTCTTCAGAAAGAGAATCTTACAAACAGATTGAAGTAAAAAAGATGACAATGGTGAAGAAGAATAAAAGCTGCTTAGGGACACATTGTCATATCAAACGTCATAAATTTGTTTCGTTTAGTTATTTTACTATTAAATTCATTGTTTGCTGCCGAACTATAAATCAGACTCTCGAAGGGCACATCTTCAAATATTAATCTGCTGCAATCTTATTGCTTTTCTATATCCAGCCGTGCTGTTTCTCGAGGTAAAACTCTCAAAATATTTTGAATTTGTCTTCATAGTTATATTCTAAATTATTAGTTTTCAATTCAGAATTATTTATATAGCGTCATTTAAAAACATTTCTCAATACCGCATATATTTTGATGAACTAACTGGAAAACTGAGGCGTCACCTTTAATTGAAAAGGAAAATTAGGTATGAACTTTCTTATGATAGAATCCCAGTTAGCAGAACAGAAGTACAAATTCGATACATTCTATCAAAATGAATTCTTGTCATAAAAGAACAAAACTAATGCTTTTTTATAGATAAATAAAAATACTATTTTTAGACATAGTGATTTAATAATGTATATATATAAAAAAAATTTATAAAATGTATAAAGAGTACTAGTTTTTGGTACAGAGTAATAGTTTTTGGTTAGGATTTCCGACCAGATGGTTCATTGGCTAGCGCTCTGTTCTTTGGTATCATAGGCTACAGGTTCGAATTCTGGAGGAGGTATGGATGTTAAACTGTAGGCCCCGGTCTAATGAGCCCAAAGTGTGCACAAAATGACAGCAGAGTCGAACCGAAGTGTGCGCTAAGTTAAGATTCTGTGTACCAAATTGAAGAATTAAGATATAACGAGATATAGTGTGAGTCGCCTATTGTGAATCCTCACGATAAATCATTTAGAAAAATAAATGTCATGCATTTTTGTCTCCAGTATCTTTTAAAAACTAAGTCGTAGTTCTCTCGAAAGTGTTTCAAGTCAACAGACAGTAAGTTTCTGTTGTAGACATTTAGAGACAAGTATTTGCTCGTTATGGTTATCTTCTGCATTAAAATCACAAAAAAGTATCAAAAAGTACTAGATCAACAATTCCTTTTTATTGGACATTTCAAGTACAATTAAACTGTAGTTTTCTTCAGATTTATAAAATATACATAACAATTTGCTATTCTTCAACAAAAATGGGATTTTTTTTAAATTCTTCGCTCTATCCTAACAGTATTGACTGAATTTTCATATATTTATTAGTTATTATATTTAATGAAGAATCTAAATTATATTTATTTTCATTTTCTTAGAAAAATGAAGTTTTTTCACGCTTTCCTGCTCCTGAGCCTCTTGGCCGGAATCCTAAGTGAGTATTTTACAAACTTCATTCATATCTTCTGTCTTTGGCTGTAAAGGAAATACTTTTTTTTTCCTGTAATAAAAATGGATAGTTTCGGAAAAAATATTCCTTCTAAGAAAAAAAGCTATGTTTTCATGTTGTATGCATTGTATTAATATTTTGAATTTGCAATCCAGCCTTATTCTTTTCTTTCAGCGATCTCATTGGCTGAAAGTGCGTTAGGTCAGGATGCAGTAAGTGACTCTAACATCGAAGAAAGGTTGGTGATTCAGAATGTCTTCTTCGCTTTCTTCTTAAAGATCTGCCCTTTTGCTCTATCCCTTCCAGTAAAAGATAAGTCCGGATATGCGTGTGGTCTTGATTCAGTGTTGTACATGGATAGAAATCGAATTACTTCTTAAAATAATTACGTAATGTTTAGCTGCCATATTTGTTCACATTGCAAAGACAACACTGCACAACTTCAACACATAACACACAATTATATAACAAATATTTACAAAATCATCTTAATTTACTTCTCTAAATAATTTTTCGAAAACTATTTATTTATTACTATGAGTAACGTTTTTCTGTCGATGTCCATTTTACAATTGTTTTATTTCCCTCTGCGAAAAGATGCAAAATAATTTCATCCAGCTTCCAGAAATAACATGGCTGATAAAGCCTTGTAGTTATAGATTCTCTGGTAAATTTCATAATACTTCTAGATTTAACGGTATATTTCACTTCTAGTAGTTTGCTTTATTATGAATTTTATATAAATATAAATGTAAATGTATATATATATATATATATATGTATATATATATATATATAGAGAGAGAGAGAGAGATGATTAAATATATATGTACTTCTGATAGATTTAGATACATACTGAAACTTTGATTTTATAAGATTTGATTATATATATATATATATATGGGTGTGTGTGTGCAGTCCGACTACTTATTAAATTAGCACGCGTCCAGATCAGATGGATTCTGAATTAATTATTTAAATTATTAAGAATTTTGTTTTTGTTTACCAATGTATCTCTTATTTCTCTCTCTTATTTGTCTCTCTCGACAATGTATCTCACCAATGTATCTCTTATTTTAAAATATACGTTTTATGTCTGTTCCAGGAAAGTGATTAAAGTTCACCGTCATCTCAAAATTCCAACACCTCTGAAAATGGCCGACGGATCGGTTTGTAACACAGAATTCATTTCACATTCTTAATTACGATATCTGAATTCCATATAAAATAATTGCATAAAATGATTTTTTTTTTTAAATGTTTATTATATTATTGTCTGTTGCCTTATATAAGATGTATCAGTTTTTTTTCTATGTTCTCTATTCATTTGGTAAGAAAGTTATGCAGTTTTCTGTTGCTCCAATTCAAATATTCTTATTTTGTTTGTTCTTTGTGCGATTTAGACAATTTTGGTGTTATTCGAAAGCTAGTATTTTGAAGTTTTGATTTTTGATATTAAAGTTGTTTTTTAATCATTAAATTCTGAGAAATAAGGTATATTATGGGTCAAGAAAAACATTCTTTTAAGCACTCTACGCTTTATGACTTCCGACTTAGTAATAATGTGATTTAAGTTCATAAATATTTGTGTTTTGTCTTTGGACCTTCTAAGGTTAAAGGGCGTATGGTCCAAATATGGCTTGATAAATTCAGATTGGATGGCAGGAACTTCAAGATGGATTTCGCAAAAGAAGGTAAAAGCAACTTGATGTCAAACTTCTAAGGGTTTTAGTGGGTAATGAACTACTATCGACTACGAGGGATATCGAGTATAAGTTAATCGTTTGCCTTTTAACAAATGAAAACCACTTGAACAAGCTAGGATTTGTGTCCAAATGGTATCGTTGTATCCCCCTTGAATTAAGTGTAAAAATATGGCAGATCAAAATTTTGTTGCTTTTTCATTATCAGTTGGATAACAATATAAGCCCATAACATCAATATGAACCCATACTATCTTTTCTAAGGCCAATTTGCATTAAAACAACTAATGCTTTGCATTTGGTGGCATTCTCGAAGACCTATTCGCTGGACACTGTTGCAACCTGGTCAAACTGCCACAGCAGATCTTTATTGTGATAAACTAATGCGACTGGATACAAAAAAGCTTGAACTTCGTCCAACACAGTACACTGGCAGTCGGTACCACAGGTTTCGTGTTCGTGTCCCGGCGGTGCAATGGATGTTTGTAGGGTTCGGAAACCACTTTAAACTGTAGGTCCCGGTCTGTTTAACCTAAGGGGTACAAGATGACCGTAGAATGCAAACCAAACCAACACAGTATAACCAAAAAATGTCGTCTATCACAAAATGATTAAAAACATGACAATGCCAGGATGCTTGTGGTTTTTAAGGACACAGGAGGAGCTGCAGGCTCTTGGTTATGA
>BPLQ01007636.1:0-47302 GCA_021605075.1 Caerostris darwini | reverse complement strand
TGAACATTTTCTATGATTTCGATTTTAGTACAGAAAGCATGCTAAGAAATCAACTGCACTTATTTTATATAAATTTAATTATTATGTTCATATATATTAGTTAAAATTGTAATGATATATAAAGAAATTATTTTTTAATATGTAGAGAGCAGTGATTCATATATTTTGTAAATATCATATTTTAAGTTTAGAAAGAATTTTTCTTTGAAATCAAGTATTTTATTTTGGGATTAGTTTAATCTTTGATCCCTTTTTTCAATTAGTAACATATATTGTTAGGTTGATTTGAATATTTACATCCTCAAAAATGTATTTAACCTTTTTTTTTTAAATATATATTATGAAGAGGTAACTTTATGTATATTGTTATTTTTGCTTAAAATTAATTGCCTACTTACCTTTATATTAAAACTTTGGTTTATATTAAAATTTTGTCTTGTATATTAAATCTTTACTAATGGTATTTTAGTCTAGCTTTAATTTTTATGGAAACAAATACGCATTTTTTAGAAAATAATTTTCTTTCATAAGAAATAATTGGTTGTTTTATCTAGTAGAAAACTATTTGCATCTTGCAATGTGCAGATTTGGTAACTAGATTGTAATTAGATATGGTTGGGCTCAGATATTAGAAGCTCAGGTTGGAGAAATCACAGTTTTATTTTACATACGTCCGAACACCATGCACATATTAGAATCTTATAATATTTAAATACATATAATAATATATTTGTGGAAGGAATCCACACCTAAGCCGAATATCGATACTCAGCTATGTGCAGGGTGCGAGAAATATACTTCCTTCTCCGGGTCAGAGATTACAAATTAAGCGTTTCTCAACAGAAGTGCATGACTATACTGTACTTTCTCTGCGGTGAGAGTTTAGAGGCCTACTGACCATTTCTTCTTAACGCCAAAGAGGGGGGCGGGGGGTGCGCTCTTGCCAATGTGTCCGATGAAGCACGGTTACGATATTAAATAATTTCAGTCAACAAATGAATTTTTTTTAAGTGGTATTCTGAATACATTGAATGAAACTGTGTTTTTATTTACTGTAGATTAAAAACTTCGTTTGAAAAAAAAAAAAAAAGAGATGTGACTGGCAGGAGTTTCACTTGTCAGAAGAGATTTGAATACAAAAAGGATGAACCTGACAGAACTAATGCTTTAGATTGTTTTAGTATAGTAATATTATAAAAACTGAAATCGATATTTAAAAGCGACACAAAAAATAATATGCTTAAATTCAAATTACACACCACCATTGCAAGATCCCTTCCAAAATCATTATCTGCCATTTCTTCTTAATTACCATACCTAAACATTACGAAAACGCAGTTCTTGTTATTTTAAAAAGCCTATCTACCTCTATCTCCAGCACCGTATTCAACGCAAACACCACATTACATAAATGTGTAGCTCTTCTCCATGCAACCGTGTGAATGAATTTCTGCCACCTGTTTATTTTCTGCAGAGGACTCTTTTCATCTGTTGATGAAATTAATCTGTTGTTGTCTTTTTCAGCCACCCCCACCCTCCGACTCGAATATTAAAGCCCCACCTGTTACTTTAAACAAAGGCCGCAGCCATTTAATGAGTTCTCTACTTAATTTGTGCTTCCGCATGGGCCTTTCCTAATCCCTTGCAGGGGAGAAATTACTTAGTTTTTATATGCGAGAAGAAAATATTGTGTTAGCGCTTTAAATTCCCCGCTGCATCTGGAAAGAGTTGGGCAAACTCTAGCAGCTTTTAAAAAGCATTGATTATGAATTTCTATAACATACCGGATGCACGGAATTATTTAGGGGAAGAAGGAAATATTAAATTATATTTAAAGCACTAATACTGTTTCTAGAAAGTAAAAGGTAATTTTAAGAACTATTGAGTTAAGAAGTTTTTTAAGTAACTAGATTGCCAGCATGAAAGTTCAGGTTCAGAACCGTTAGAAGCGTCCATAAAATGCACTTAAAAAGGGGAGAAAAAGGTCCATATAGGTTTTTAAACAGTTTCTCGCATCGATTTTCCACTTTTCGTCCGATGCGCAAATGAGTGGTAGGTACCTTTTAGTGTTCTGTTAAACTGCCACATACTAGCATTATTGAGCATTAATGTAACTATTGACATTCATTAGTGGAACATAAGATTCATTAATGTACAGAAAAAAATACGAAATCACACAGAACGAAATCATCTTGTATTCTAACTATCAAATTCAAGTAAAATTCTTCCTAACTATATTGAAACAGTCCTCTATTTTGCTAATAGGAAACGTATTGTTATTTTATAAGATAAAATGTGTACATTTTTAGAAAAATATTTATATAGATATTTTAAAGACTTATTTGGATTTTTAAATTGTACTGTACATACCGTTTCATTAAACGAATTGCAGCTGAATAATTTTCTAATTTTTTTTCATAAAATTAAGGAGTGGGGACATATTTTCATTTATTTGGTATTATTCCTTGTTTTATATAGTATCATGGCTTGTTTGCGAAAAAGCCTGTTTGATTCTGCTCAATAGTTTTTGTTCGGTGCCCTACCAAATATCAAAAGGTGAAATTAGCATTTTCGGCATATTTTACTTTTGAAGAAAGAAAAAATTATTCGATGTGAATAGCGAAGATTCGTTGACAAAACGTCAGTGCCAAAACTAATTTGCTAAATTTCGTTGGTGCAATTTTGATGTTAATAAGATGCACCAAGTTTTCCAAAGCCAATTGCTGATGAAGGCAAAATGAAGTCATTGATTGATGCACACCGCCGAATAAGAACTCGTGAAATCCTTGAGAGATTTAATTTTTCAAATTCGACCATTGGTGATCACATGATACGCCTTAGTTTAATTTAAAATTTCGGCATAGGGATTCCATTTGTTCTTACAGAATGCAATATGCTACATCGCATTGACTTCTGTCATTTGCATCTCAAAGTTCAAAAAGGTGATCGATTTTTGAAGCAAATCATCATGGAGACGAAGGTCATCACCAATCTTAAACGCAAAAGATCATGGAGTAAAAATGATGCACCGGTTGAAAACACTTCGAAAATCTATATTAATCCGAAAAAGGCAATGATGCCTGCTTGGTGAGATTTCAAAGAAATAGTTCCATCAATACTAAAGTGCATTGTCATCAAAAGGGTAAATTGAATGATTCACAGGTACAGAAAAAGTAGATAATTCATCAATAAAAAAGGTATACTGATTTTATAAGTTATTGCGACACCTCATATAAGTTTGGTAACACACCAAAAGACTTTTATAGCTTGGTTCGTACGCACAACTCTACTCACTGTATTCTCCATATGTGGCACCTTTGTATTATCACTTGTATTATCTTCTACAAAATATTTTATACGGCAAATCTGAGAACGTCAAAATTAACTTCGATCAGTTATCTACCAGCAAAAATCAGAATATTTATGAAACACTTCTTGCTAGTGTGTAGGAGGAGACATGGTTGCAATTTTACTTATTCACAATATTGACCGATATACTAATTTTTAAAAGTTCTTGAAGACGTGATTAACTTGATGAATAATCAAACGTGGTATAATATATGAATAATGTATCTTCTTTTCGGTTGTGATGTCGAATATTATATAAAACGTTTCTACGTCCTCATTAATTACTGAGAACAACATAAGTTAAAGGCAAGCATAGCTTATTTGAAATTAATTTTATTATGAATGTTTTAACAGAAACTTCTTATTTTTTCTTCATTAAAATGTCATTGAATTCCATCGATTAAAGCATTAATTTGTATATAATTATTTAAATTTTCCTTATTACAATATTTCGACATATAACTTATTGATTAGACTAAAATAGACATTATATCTCTAACCTATAAACAGAATATTTAAAAAATGGAAAGTGAATCGCGTTAAATCACTGTAATAAAGAAGCATATTTTTAAAATATCATTATTTAGTTCTACAAAAAAAAAGCGATAAATCATCAACAAAAATAAAAATAAATAAATAAAATAAAATAAATAAATAAACACTCATATTTCATATTAATTAATTACATGCAAATAATTACAACATTAAAATATTTTCTACTAGTTTCGTTCTAAAATTACTATCAATAGAGTTACTAGGAGCCATCCATTTCCTTGAACATCTAATGTGTATCACTATATAGAACGAATACTTTCTATCATCATTGAATTGGGGGGAAGACCTGTTGATGCCACTTCTGAGCACTGCGTTCATGTGTCACTGAGCCAATTTCTAACCAAACAGCACATGACCGATATATGAATTTATTTTTAGATAAAGGTGGTCTTATACAAGTACTCACTGAGTATTTCCTTACATGAAGTTGAAGATTGAAAGTTGAGGGAAAATATGTTCTTTCAAAGGAGTATTAAAAGAATAAAGGACTACAAAGATAATATTTTCAAGTGAATAATATACTAAGGAAATATACTAAAGGAATAGTAAGTATATTAAGGGAAATTATAATATATAAGTAAAATAAAAAATATTATTATGTTATTGGTAAGTATACTAAGGGAATAGTAAAATGCTAAGGGAATATAATAAATGAATAATAAGTATACTAAGAGAATATAATCAAGAAATAGTAAGTATACTAAAGGAATACTAAGGGAATACATTTTGCTTCTTAATTATTGAAAAGTAAAATAGTTAAAAACAAACAATATTTAGGAAATTATGTTATTAAATTTAATTATTTATGTTTATTATTTTTAATCTTATTAAAATGTATTAGAATATCCCTTTATTTCTATAAAAAATGTGGGAAAAAATTTCAATTAGTTGCATCATGAAATAAAAATATTAAAGAAATCGAAACTAATTTTTACCTAACCAATTTCCTGCAGATGCATTTTTTAAATTGGTTTTTTTATTAAATTAACTGCTTAATTTCACCAATGAAAAGAAATTTAAAAGCATGCATATCAATATAGCTTTTGAAAATTTTTAATTTGTTGTGATGGTTAAAATTTCATGATGAATGATTTATGAGGATGTACTTAAGATTTAAATAAAATGCTACATTCTTAATGAATTCATCCTTTTTAAGGAAAAGAAGAAGATTTGTATAAAATTAATGTTTATTTCATACAAAACAAATTAATTTGAATGATTAAGGTTACTTTATTGTGTTAATAAATTAATTGTAGAAGAAATAATGAAGGAAATATGCATTCAAATAATTATAAGAAAAAGTATGAATTTTTTATTCGTATTAATTGAATGCCCGTTTAAAAAAAGGTTTTTAGCATAAATATTATTTATGTTTTGCACTTTTTAAATGCACTAAGAATCTTTAAAGGAAATAAAACTGACGTTTAAGCAATAGTTTTTATTATTTAAAATCATCAACTTAACTAAATATGCTAGATAAAGCTTTACCTTAGAGAAAATATGAAAAAATTCACTGCAATCATTATTAATGACGTTAAAGTAATTTGCTTGATTCGCTTATACAGATTGAAGGAGCAACCCTGTTTGTAATATTAATTAGATTATTTTAATTAGCTAATTTGATTTCTCTTGATAAGACGGAATTCTTCGAAAGAAGGCAGAACTTTAAAATCGAATTATCTAATGTGACAATTTGTAATCCCCAAATTTGAATATAATTTATTGGCTTATATTGGAATTCCTTATTAGTAATATAAGCATAATCAGATACTTAAATCAGATTATAATTAGATATTTTAATCAGATACAGATACTTTTCAGATACCGTTTGTATTATGAATATATATTAAATCGATAATTATCTGAAAATATAGTACAGTTTCAGGTTATTTTCCTTTTAATTAAACAGTTGCTATTGATATAACTTAAATAAAATATATTAAATATTGATAATCAATGAATATAAATAAAATAAAGAATAAAATATAAATAAATAAAATGTAGTATTGCATCTTTATTCAATCTAAAATATTTTTTTTTTCTATTTTAAATTAATATTTCATACATAAAATTTATGTTCTGTATAAAAAAAAAAGTGTACTATAGTATCAACGTGTTGTTTATTCTATTTAAAATATTTTTAAAAATTTAAATTAATATTTATGAACTAGTTTATATAGTATTTTACAGAATGTTTCTTTTATTTTGAACAGTAATTGCGCGTTACATAGTCATTTTGTGGTATGACATTCATTTTGTGTAATATATAGCATGCAATGTTCCTCGGGTAACTCAAATTTCTTTTTACATCGTAAGAAGATTAAATCATCTCAATTATTTCAACAGGGACTTCGGATATTTTATGTTGACGCGTTCTTGTAAGAAGAAGACTGAAATTCAACGAACTAATGTCTATTTACGTAGTTACAATTAAGACGACCACAAGAACACAACACGCAATTCTTAAAATAATTCATATATATTAATAACTTGCCGCGATACAATTTTGGCAAAACCCATTACGCCTCGGCATAACAACAGTAACCTGACCACACCATGCCTGAAGGAAGCCAAAGTTCAGACTGAAAACTAAAACGATTCTCGTAGGATGGAGAAAACACGTGAGCTATTAAGTAGGGTATGACGTTTTACTGCTTTTTGGCAAAGTAGGGATTTAGGAAGATTTGAGCCATTGGTTCTTCTCATAGGGAAACAGTGCGTTGCAATGCGTTATTCAAATACATACATAAACAAGCAAGATATAAAAGGTTTACAAACCTTTGTCACTTTGTTTGACTTTATCTTAATATTTTATGTCTCAAAATTTTATTTTATGTGTATAAGGATGTTTCATTAAATTTTTAAATTGGAAGTTAACAAAGAAATAATTAAATTCATTTCCTAATAAATTTTCAATCTTTTTTATACAAATATTTAAAAGAATTTAACTAGAATTTTTTTTTTTTTAAAGTTTGTTCTTTCGAAAAATATTTTCTACACTTTTCAGAAATGAAAAATTAAAAATAATTCACAAATAAAATATTAATGAACCAATTTATAAAACAGAAAGTATTTTTAATCTACTTTTTCATATTTTATATTTTAAATATATTTAAAAATAAAAATTAATGCACATTTGCTTTACTATAAATATTTTGAATAAATACTATTTGAGTATTTTTTTCGAAAAATCCGTACTGTTTCGCTTTCTGATTAAATATAATAACATTTTGTAAAATTTATATTAAAAAATAACTTTTTTAAAATTACATTTAAAATCTTAAAATGATTTTTAAAACTGATATAGATTTAATTAATATAGTTAATTTTTCCTACTTTAATGTAATATACACTGAAGTAACAAAAGTCATGGGATACCTCTTAATATCGTGTCGGCCCTCCTTTCGCCCGGCGAAGTGCAGCAACTCGACGTGGCATGGATTCAACAAGTCGTTGGAAGTCTTCTGCAGGAATATTGAGCCATGCTGTCTCGAAAGACGTCCATAATTGTGAAAGCGTTGATGGTGCAGGATTTTGGGCACGAACAGACCTCTCGAGGATGTCCCATAAATGCTCGATGGGATTCATGTCGGGCGATCTAGGTGGCCAGATCATTCGAATTCCATGGAATTCGTCAAACCAATCGCGAACAGTTGTGGCCCGGTGACATGGGACATTGTCATCCATAAAAATCCCATCGTTGTTTGGGTACATGAAGTCCATGAATAGCTGCGAGTGATCTCCAAGTAGCTGAACATAAGCATTTCCAGTCAATGTTCGGTCCAGTCGCACCAGAGGACCAAGTCCATGCCATGAAAAAACAGCCCACACCATTACGGAGCCACCACCAGTTTGAAAAGTGCCTTGCTGACAGTTTGGGTCCATGGCTTCGTGGGGTCTGAGCCACACTCAAACCCTACCATCAGCTCTTACCAACTGAAATCGTGACTCATCGGACCAAGCCACGATTTTCCATTCATCTAGGGACCAACCGATATGCTCACGTGCCCACGAGAGTCGCTGCAAGCGATGTCGTTCTGTCAGTAAAGGCACTCGAGTCGGTCTTCTGCTGTAATAGCCCAAGAAAGCCAAATTTCTCCGCACAGTTCTAACAGACAAGTCCCTTGTACGTCCCACATTGATTTCTGCGGTTATTTGTGGCAGTGTTACTTGTCTGTTAGAATTTACGACTCTTTGCAGACGTCGCCGGTCTCAATCGTTAAGTGCAGGCGGTCGACCACTGCGCTGTCCATGGTGGGATGTTATGCCTGAAATTTCATACTCTCGGCACACTCTTGACACAGTGGATCTGGGAATGTTGAATTCCGTAACGATTTCCGAAATGGCATGACCCATGCGTCTAGCTCCAACTAACATTCCGCGTTCAAAGTCTGTTAATTCCCGTCGTGCGGTCATCATCACGTCAAAACATCTTCACATGAATAACTTGAACAGAAATGAAAGCTCTGCGAAAGCACTGCGCATTTATACCTGTTCTACGCGATGCTACTGCCATCTGAAAATTTGCATATTGCTATCCTATGACTTTTGTCACTTCTGTGTATAGTATTTAATTTTTATTTGAATTGTTGTGCTTATTTGTACAATAATAAGAAATAATAAATTTCAATGTCTTTAAATAAAATAACACTATTTACCAATCATTTATAAAGAAATGCACGACAAATTTTTCATTTTTGGTTAAAATTTAAAATGTATCAATTTGATGCAATATGCGGTGATAACTTTAATATACAATGGAAATGTGCACATAATTTATTCCACTATCTGTGTGAAGTCTGCAATAAAGCACTTTTGAATACTTATTAGTTTCAAAAAATAAATAAGCAAATGGGAAACCGTCACAATTGCTTAATTAAATAAAGGAAAAGCTTTGAATAACAGTAACTGTGTTGCAGTATAGCAAGACAAATTCATTGTAACGCCACAGGCCAATTTTTGAATTACTATTTAAATGATGTAATCGATTAGGGAATACAAAGATGTTTAAAGCACGAATACTCTGATGCGGACAATTTTCTTTAACAAAGTAGAATATAACGTAGACCTAATTTCATTGGATTCCTTAAACAATAATATTAATATCTAGTACTAATACTAGTATGTCATCCATATTGTCAGTTTGTTAAAAATACAACCTAATCTTATTCTCCTTTCTAATGAATTAATATAACAACACAATTGAATTCACACTTAAAATTTAGTAGAAATCTGTTGAGAGAGGTTTTCTTTACAAGGACCTGGATTTGACTTTTAAAATAATTTTCTGTGGATTTATTACTCCGGCCATTGGTACCACAGGCTTCAGGTTCGAATACTGGCGGTGGCATAGATATTTGATAGTGGTTCGGAATTCACATTAAACTGTAGGCCACGATCTAATAGCATGAAATTTGCAAAAAATGAACGTAGAGCGATAAACCAAATCAAATCTCTATGAAGTAGAGTTGAAAAACATCGCGTGTTTCGCAATAAACAATCCATGTGATATCTTTTTTGTTATAAGTAACTGGTATTTGCTGATGTGATCATTAACTAATAACCTCCATGTTTCTCTCGATACTTTCTCAGCAACAACTGTCCGATAACATGAAGAAATCCCATGTTCTTAGATATGTTACTGCAGTGCACTTTATGCACAATTAATACATTGGGAACTCCGTAGGTGAAAGCTGAGATTGCAAGCCTAATTGGAGATTGAATAATTGATAGATGGCCAGCAACATAGAACAGCAATTATTCTATGTATGCAGAAGTTTCCTAGGATAGTAGAGAATGTAAGACAATAACGGAAGAAGGATTGCAAATCTCAACATTTTATCAAAAAAAAAAAAAAAATATTCCAGTTTCCAGTTGTATTTTTACAAACACATATATAATATATATTGAAATAAATTAATTTTAGTTTAAATTCAACGTTTAAGTTAATGTTAACTGTAAGTTTGAATTAACGTACGTAAATGTTAGGTAATTAATCAAAAACAAACAAATAATTGTGAAAATAAGTAACAATGATCATAACAAAATAAATTAAAATCCTCAAATCTATTTCGCCATATTCCATTCTTATATTTAATTTTTTTAGTATTATAGAGTTTCATAAATTTCAATTTAAAAGGTATGAAATATTATTATCTGCAGAATTTAAATATTTAAATATTATATAAGAATGTTATGAAAAAAAAAAAAAGAATCAAATTTTTTAAAACGTATTCTTAAAAATTCTAAATGATTTTTCTTTTTGAAGTTACTTTTGAATTCAGTTTGAGCAAAGTTTAAAAGAAACAAAACTGTCATATTTTATAAAGAGATTAATTGTTCGTGCTTTGGAAATATTCAAATAAAAAGTTCATAAATACCATTTAGTATTTATGAACGATTTCACGACAGAAAAATATATAAATGCACGTTTTAATGAAAGTAATATGCATTCTTCAAACTGTTCCGAGTCAAAACGATTTAACATTGTTAAGGTCTAAACCTCGCGAAATGTTTGCAAACCTAAATGCACATTTTAACTTCATTATTCAAATATGAAGTGAAATTTATTTTTTCGAAGTACCATTAAATAGAAAGATTATTTATATTCGAAAAACGTTTCTTTTTAAGATTTGTGCAAGAAAGCGTGTGATGGTAAAATAGTTTCGAATAGCATATTTTTCTACTCCGTATATAATGACTATCAATATAATTTGATTATTAAGTATTTACACTAAAAATATATATACTTTTTATAAAAAATTCATTATATTGTTGTGACATAAGTATTTAGTTTTTGTTCATTCCAATCTATTTGCATAGTTAACAGAATAGATCGCTTTGTATAGATAATTGAGAACATTTCTTTTTGAAATCTTTGAACAAATTATTGTTATTTAATGTGATTAATGTTTTAATTCCATCTCCATTTTGCTTTGTTATAAACAAATACACATGCTTTTTAACATCTAAAAAAAATTGTTTAGATAAAATAAATTTTATCACTAAATGCACTAAATATGGCTTTATACATATTAATGTAAGTGTAAATTAAACACTCATAAATTCATGTTATGCATGTTTAATTTACATTTATACGGTTTTACAATAAAATACATAATTCAAATTTCTCTTTTAATTGGATGCAAAAACATTTCTAAACCTATGTAATATGGTTTACAGTAAGTTTAAGTCAAAATATTATATTAAATATGTTTGAATGAAAAGTAGGCGAATATATATTTTCAAAGAAAGCAAACATGCATCGTTTATTTAAAGCAGATTTATTTTATTCTCAGTTTGTTGATTTCAATAGCATTGCCTACTAATAAAAACTTTTAACAATCTTCAAATTATATGAAAATTAAATGTAAACAGTGAATTTCGTATTGATTCAAAATCTAATTTTATTAAAATGAGAAAATTGTTTATAAATATATATTTATACTCATATTATGAATGGAATGACAATTTCTAAACATTTTCGTATTTGATAACTGACGGTTTAATAATTTTTATTTTTGAAATCTAATTCAATTTTTACAAGACATTATATTATCAATAAAGAATCTGTATTTAAATATTTTTGGGAAATTAGATGCTTTAATTTTTTCTGCACCATATTCACTAATTGATATTTATTTTAATAATTCATGAGATTTGCAAATATATTGCAACTTTCCCATTTTCATAAAATTCCCTATGTTCAATAAACTAAATGTTTTGCCTTCAAGTGTTTATTATTTTAGGTCATAACCGTTTAGGGAAAAAATAATCATTGCTAAATAATAAAAATTACATGTTATAAAAACTAATGTGATTTATTTTTCTCCATGTTAAAGGTTTATTAAATGTACGTTTGTGGCTGCTTATAAAAGATAAGGCCTAATTTCTAGTTCCAGTTAACACATCATATTTTTGAAAAATCTATTTTCGTTATTTTTAAAATACAAGAATTAACCAAGGGGCTATTTGAAGGTCATATTTTAAAAATGATTCGAACACATTTAAAATTACCCCATTGTGACTCAAAATACACTCATTTCCATGTATCAAGAAGGATTCGTCTGAACCAATTGAAACTACATATTTGCTAATACATAGTTTAAATTTTTATTGTATATAGTTTAAATTAGTAAATGATTACAAAAGGAAACAGAATGATGCTTAACTCTGTAAGAAAACTCGCAAAAAATACATTAATTCGTTAGATTTCTGAATTACGATTGCCAATTTCATTGGTTAAGCTCAAAATTACAATGTAATATTTTCAGACATTGAATACAGATTTCTTATGGCGTACTGCAACGAAATCTCAATCCACTATTGATATATACGTGCTTCAAGTTTGACAAACACCTGTGCTGCTAAACTTATCAATCCAGGTGTAACCACCAAGAATACAAGGCTATAGCTATCATCAGTGACATCATCAGAGGAAGGATAAAATTTTAGAGCACTCAATGTCTCTCGAAAAATAAAGTCTGCATGCTTTGAAGATTAATAATCTATATTTCTATTAGTTATTATATTTTTAATTTTTGTTACTATAAAATTGGGTCTTATTAAAGTATTTGATATAGTAGTTAAGCCTTTTTTTAAATCTTGAGAAGAACTAGAATAATATTGCAGATTATCATTTAATAAAGTTGCATTATTACATTTTAAGGGAAATCAATATTGTCCAGTTTGGATTAATTGTACAATTATGGGAAAATATTAAGTTCCAAATCTTTACTTAAATCTATAGCACCTATAATTTCAGCAACAAGGGGAATATTTAAATAAAAGAAAAGATGAATATATTATTTTTGGAATAACATTTCAAAACATTTTCTTACTCAATTCTCCTGTGGCTTTAAACCTCTTTCTTCATCATATTTCGTTTTGTATTCTTTATATTCCTGAATAGCTTTTGACAATGCTTGGAATTATTTCAATGTCTTTTTTTTTTCACCTGTATCTCGCTTGTTCGATGAAATATTTTGATTTAAATATTCTGGATATCAGGAAGACACTTCGGAACAGAGTTATTTTTTTTTAACTATACACTTTTAAATGAGGTATTAGAATTGTGAAAGAGTTTCATCATATCTTCTTTAATAATATCACTCTCCACAAAGTACAATTCTTAAAATATAAATAGATAAATGAATAATACTATAGCGAATATTTTCATAATATTATTGTACATGGCATCAAAGTTTCATCCTAGTATCCCAGTTCAGCGTGGTGACTAAGTGGCACGCGCTCTGGTCTTTGGTATCTCAGGCTTCAGGTTCGAATCCTGGCGGTGGCATGGATGTTTGTGAGTGGTTCGGAATCCACGTTAAACTGTAGATCCCGGTCTGTTTAGCCCTCGTGCGCACAAGATGACCGTAGAGCGACAAACCAAACCAAACCAATCCAAGTTCAGCGTTTTTGGAATTGTATTTATGAGTTTCAATTGTTCGTTTCTGTTCGATAACATTCATTGTGGGTCTCAGGAGGATTATGAATATATGGAGTTATATCATTCTTTCAGAATCGGTGTCTTGCAGAAAGGTCCACTGGCTTATAATCAATCAACAGGTGCCTGAACATTATCTTGTAATATATTTAAGCATTTCTTTTATTTACTCTGGGTATCAGTGGTATTCTTCTCTGAACTGTGCCATGGAATTTCTTCGATAACAGGATTCTGCGAGCTATATTGCATTAACACTCCAACTGCATATTCTCTTAACTGAGGAGTGTACATTTTCTGATTTAACCATGCTTTCATCGTCAATGTTTTTATATATCGATCATTCAAAATTCTTAGCTGTCCACTACAAAAGGTGTTAAAAATTTGTGGAATTGTTTCGTAATTCCTTATAATAATTTGTACAGTAAACCTACTTTACCCAATAATATTATATATTATCTAAGAATTAATTTCTCCTAAATATAATGATCAAATTCCTCATTTGGAGCCGTTGTAAAGGAAACAGTAACAACACAAATTGTTAAACTCATGCTCAAGTTTATCTTTTCAATAATAACGTGCTTTGCCGAGGCCATGGTGTTTTAATGGATTGCACTTGCTTGTCAGGCATTTCATATTCAGTAGTGGCTGTAATAACTTGTAATGCTTTACTTCCTTCATAAATAAGAATGAAATCGTGAGATATACCTCTTCGATGTAAAATTTTGTGACGACATTTTTACATCTTTTTTATATATTCTGAAGGGGTATTTTTTTTACAACCTTCTTTAATAAATATCGCTTAACCTATAAACTATAACAATGCCGTAAATGTAATTTTAAATATCTTAAATCTCGTTACTTTACAGGTATATGTTGATTTTGGCGACTGATTGTATATATTATTTCACTGTTAGAAAAGAATATAATTTTTAAGATATTTTAATTGTAAATTTATAACTGTGATAAAAAAATAATTAAACTAGTTGATAGAAAATAATTGTTTGTGATAATTCAGAATCACACAGAAATTGAACTCTAAAATAAAAATTTCACCTGTAGAATTATCACACACATCTTGAAGAAGAATATGCAAATTACAGGAAACCACCAGATGGCGCGGATAGTACGTCACAATGACGAGAGTGTAAAAGAGGGGTATATAAGGGAATGGTGGCAAAGAAGTAAAATTGTTCACAAGCGATTTAAAAGCCTTTCAGTGAATAACCGCATAGCTATGGCACAAAGGAAGCATTTGGATGATTTTTTACGTGGTAGAATTATCGGACGACTGGAATGTGGACGTACCCAGCTGGAAGTATCCGAGGCACTTGGAATCGCCCAGAGTGTCATCTCCAGGCATTGGCAACGATTCCTAAATGATGGTAATGTGAGTAGATGTTACAGCACAGGTCGCCCCCGAGTTACAACGCCGAATGAGGACCGGTATTTAGCAGTTTCTGCCAAAAGAAACAGACGGAGCACAGCATAAGACCTGTCTCGTCAGCTCTCTTCAGCTACCGGTACGACAGTCTCAAGGCAGACCGTGTACAGACGCTTAGGGCACAATGGTCTATATGCTCGTTGGCCTGTTGGATGTGTTCCCCTTACCGCAACTCACTGTCGCCTGCGATTAACCTGGAGTAGAGAGCATGCATTGTGGACACCACAACAGTGGTCTTGTGTGATGTTTTCCGACGAGTCCAGTCTGATCCAGTTTGCAGTCTGATTCACGCCGGACTTTCATATGGAGAGCGCCAGGTACCCGTTACCACCAAGAGAACACCATTGAACGACACCGTTACGGTTGTGCAGGATGGCTCGTTTGGGGAGGAATTATTCTTGCTACCACAACTGACCTGCATGTTCAGAGTGTAACGATGACAGGCCACATCTATCGGGATGTCGTTCTGGAACAACGAAAAATTGTTTGTTCTATGAGGAAAGTAAATTTTTTTTCACATTTGAAGAACAAAAGAGAACATTACATTTTGTTCGCATTCAAAAAAGAATATTCTTCTATTTTATATTATTAACAAATAACATCAAGTGAAGCAATTATTGCAATAAAAAATAAATGCGATACTTTTATTAAGTTTTATTTATTATTTTATTATTGAATTATGATTGTGTAAATAGAATAAAAAAAAAAATCATATTATCATCTTAATAAGTGACTAACTAATTATTTAAAATACGTTAAATAAATAAAACCTTAACATGAAATAAAAAAATTAAAGAAGGTATAAATTCTAAAGCGTGCATTGTCGGAAGAAAAGGGAATGTTTTTGATTTTTTGTTAGAACAAATGAATTACAAAAGGAAACTGCAAATTAAAAATTTAATTTCTTTGATGGTATTTAATTTTTTTTATAACAGAGGTTTCGTTTGATCCTAGCATTAATTTTATTTCCATAAAAAATTTAAAGAATAAAATTTCAAATGATTAATTTTTTGTTATTTACTGCATCATGCATTCTAAATTATTGTTTTTTATTTTAATTTTCCGTTAATTGAAACTTTCTCTTTTGTGTTTAATTTTCAGAGAAAAACTAAATGTTTTATTTTTTAAGATGAGATTGAAGTAATAAGATTTTATATACATGGTTTAAGGCATTGTATAGACAAAAACTCATTTTGGAATTACAAAATAACCATCTTAAAAAGTCAAAGATATACTTTTTCTGTATCTTTGTAGCACTTATAATTATTTTAAAAAATTTAAACTTCTAAGAATTAGATAAACCAAATCGCTTTTAAGTATATAAAACGTTACTGCATTATTTTAAAAAATAGGTGGTGTCCAGTGGTGTCAGTGATTAAATAAAGTTATTATTTCAGGATAGCTGACAAATGAATCAATCAGTTATTGGCACATGCTTGATCGACTGCGCATATGTCGCACGTTTGACAGCTTTACATTATGCAGCATTTGTAAATCCATTTATATGATTTGACAAGAGAAAAAGATGGATGGACATTTCTATTCCACCACTAGTTGACAAACATTAACTTCATTATAGGGTGGATATACTGGTAAAAGAGCCGATTTGACTCAATTGTACTATAAAAAAGATAAAAAAAAAAATGACTGGAACATGTTAATCTAAAAATAAAGGCATCAACTTGGCTGCAAGCATATTTTAAAAACCGTTTGTCAATTCAATAATGGCCCTGATATGTTATTTTTTTCTTTATATTCGAAGAATATTGAGAATGAAGATCTGATTACAAACACAAACTATGCATGATACATTTATTTCATTATTTCAAATTATATGCTTGAGAGAAAATGTAGCGAAAACTAGCAAAACGTTTCGCTGTAATAAAACACATATATAAGTAGAGTTCTTTTTCACCTGTAGATACTGACGTATTTATTATGAATGATGCACAACCCTGAAATTTCAAATTGCAGAAACACACAAGTGTTGTAATGGACATAGCGATGAAATGTTTTTACCAGGGCCTGGATGGCCAAGTGTCTAGCGCTCTGCGATTGGTGCCACAGGTTTCGGCTTCGAGTCCCGGCGGTACTATGGATGTTTGTAGTGGTTCGGAATTCACTTTAATCCGTTTGTCTCGGTAGATTACTCATGGGATGTCCGTCCCGTACTGGGCACTGAGGATTAGTCACAACAACAACACAACATGTTTTTACTACTATCAATAGTCTCAAGGTGATTCGAAATAATGTTGATTTGCTCTGCTGCACCAACAGTAGTATCTCAACTAATTTTCTTTTGAAAACAAAACACGTCCGTCTTTAAATTGTTTAAACGACGGAAATGCTGTTTTTCTCACACTTTCTTAGCTATACGTGAAGCTGTTTCATTATTGGAGATAAGCGGCTTTTAAAAATAGTTTTTACACTTTTTCTGACGTTTATTAGCCCTTGTTTTTAACTTACTTTTAAAGAATTTTATTTGATAAACAAATTTCACTGTCTAAACAAATATTTACATATAATAGGTACGTAAAATTTTCTACAGAAATATACTTACATTCCGGAATCCATTAATCATGGTAATTAGAAAAAGACCTTTGTAAGCAATCCAAAAAAAACAGATATAAGAACATATGTAAAATGTTTAAAGATTTCGCAGAAATATGTTGAAAAGATGTCAATGCAGTCTATGTGTTAGTTTTAATGGAAGTTGATTTATTTTAGATATTGGTGTATTTCGAAATATAACTGTGTCTTAATGAAGCTTTATTCTTTGAAAGATATTGACATGTACAAATTGAATTTCTAATACGAATGCATAGTACACAAAACACTGTTCTGATAGTACGAAAGATTAATTTTGAACATTTCTTACTTATTATCTGGTATTCGGAATCATGCAAAAACCTTTTTTACTAGGAGAAATTACTTATTATCTGTATCAAACATAAACCTTTCTGAGGCTTCCGTTACCATTGACAGAAACAGATTCATAAACTTCTTCTTTTATACATAGTCAATAAATATGATTTTATTTAGTCGCTTCGATAAATCCGTGTTGTTCAAAAAGGACAGTGACAATAAATTTTTATTTATTTCCGGCTGAATGGGTTTCGTGTATGACAACAAAATTTTTTGCATTCATTCTCACTCCTTCACGAAAACGGTAAGCATTACTTTTCTCTCACTTTTTTAAATTTAATTCTTTTTATTTTCGCTCGATTGGATTTAAATTTTCACAACAGATTTATTTGTCGTCGTATTTTTTTGCTACTATTCCTCACTTTAAAACGTTAGCGACAATACATACAGTTTCGTTTTTCAGTGCATATATTTGGAATCTTCTTTTTATGTAAAAGTATTGATTAACATTTTACACATTCATGGTTGCTAAAACTTTGCATTCAGCATTAGTAAAACCCATTGTATTAAAATAACCGTTGTTAAGGAATTACGAAATATAAATGATTATATTTGAAAAATGTCATCTTCGATTTAGAGCTTCTTTACATATGATAATAATTTGAAGAAAAAAAAAAAAAAAAAAGTTTAAAAAACAAAAGATGATATTTCTTATTTCAGTTATTACTGCATTTGTCACAAATGTTTATTCCATATCATTTATAATTTAGAATTATTTACGGAAATCTTGCGTTTGCTAAATCGGTTTCGAAGAAACTGGTTAGCTGTGAAATTGATAGAAATTCCTCTACCCGTACCAAATGGCCCCAAGCTATCGTAGCAAAAAATTCAAGCTCAGTTATGTGAGAGACGAAATGGGAATTCGCTTTTCAATATATTGGTTTCTTCGCTATTTTAATAGGAATAGCTTTTCAATTTTGCTCATTAGCACTAAAATTTCGGTAATCTTAACAAAGATTTATAGAAACTTTTTAAATTATTATAACTGGATAAATCGTTCAAAGGAATATGATTCCAATATTAACGTAAATTTCAGTTTTAAGTATGTATGTCACACATAGATGAAAAAAAAACTATATGTTTAGTGTTTTATCAACCGATTAGAATAAACAATCTTTGTTATTGCATGCCCTTTTAATTATTTTTCGATAAACTATTTTGTTTGCATAAATAACATATTTATCCAGAAATAAGATGTCGATTTAGTTCAGCGATTTAGTTTCACAACCTGCCACAAGCTAACCTGAAACCGCATGCCATCACGGTTTAAGACAAAGTCGCCTACAATAGGTCAAAGTTAGACCCTATTGGTGTACCTAGTTCTATTTACCAATAGTATAACGACTGAATTCACACACCATGCAAAGGCTAGTAAGCTTTGAAAGGAAATATGGTTATCTGGTCATCAGTGTGCTTTGTTTACTCACCTAATGAGCATGCGTATCACATCAACAGGTAGATTGAGCAGAATTATTTTTCCTACAGTGTACATTTATGGGGCAGTTAGAGTTATGTTGGTGAGCGGTTCATAAAATACAAGAAAACACGAACAAATAATATATATATATTTATATATCTGCCAAAGACTAAAGAATAAAATATTTTTAACTCGAACTTTTGTTCCATATATTAATTTATTTTTATTTTAAAGTAACCATTTTTTTTTATTTTCAAATGTTTTTGTGACCTCGGAACAATTCCCTAGCTTATTAGTACCGTTAATTAATTATTTCGTCATGTATCATTTTTTTCAACTGATAATAACAAATTTAAAAAGTAAATTTTACAGAAATACTTTCACTAAAACAAGTTTCACTAATTTTCAATAGCTATAATTAAATGCAAAAATAATAATAACTGAAACTAATATTATATAATATTAGTTTTGTTAGTGTTAATGCTAATAATAATATTATTTTTATTATTATAACTAGATTATTTTATTTTATTTTAAAAATAAATATATTGCAATATTTAAAAATTAAAATATTTTAATACTAGGCAATTTGTAATAAAATTGCTTAGTAAAAATAATTATAAATTATTATTATTATCATTATAAATTATTTATAACAGTAAAAATAAATTTAAATAATGTCATGAATACCACGTTAAATATTAGCTTGGTTTTCCCGTGCGTGTTTTATAGCTTGTTTTCTTCGTGGACATAGGATGGAGGTCTACCATGCCATGTAACCCCCAGAGAGCTATGCGGGTGGGTTGAGGAGTTATAACGGCACGCAGGACTAATCACGTTCTATTATATGTATATATATAATGGAACGAATATATATCAATGTATATATATATTGGTTGATTTGGGAGTTTATCACTTGTTTGAATAAGATATTATGTGCATTTCATTATTGTTTTCCTCTATGAATCCGCACTTACGAAAGTTGAAACTATTTTTTATTGAATATATATTTTATTAACTTATTTTAACAACAATTGTTTTAACGAGAGTTAAAGAAAATGCAGACTGAAATTCTACATTTCCGCAGCTGTTTATTTGTCCGTGTTTTCCCTGTAGAACATAACAAACATTTTATAGAGAAAACTGTATGAATATATATTTTTTATGGAATTGGAAAAACTGGAATCTACCTGACTTCTTTGTATTTTTATTACATAAATGTTTTCTTTCTTAATATGTCCATGGTTTGTCTTATTTATTACACAACAGATTTATCTATTAATTTGGAAATTTTAAAAATGAAATATTGAGTTAAACAACCATTTTTGCTTCGCAATCAAGAATTTACACTTTCGTGGAAAAACGGCGGGATCTGTAAAACATCAATTTTTAAAGTAATGGTTTTCTTAATTGTATGTTAAAATAACAGATTTTATTAATTTAAATCTTGGAAATTTTACATATAATTCAAATGTGTCGAAATTATCGCAGGTCAATATTTATGTTATTTAATGAACGTGAATATTATTGTGTTTTCACAAATATTAGTCTGATATCAATATTTGATATCACACTTCGTTCTAATAATTATTGAGATTGCTGTTTAGGCTCCTGCATTTCTATGAAACGTAGATCATATTGCATTGTATTTAATATAAAAAATTTAAACGGAAAAATAAACTCTTATATATTTTTATTATACGCAATGCATAGTGTAGCATAACTTATGAAAGGTAGGGAATCTTATTTTCTTAAGTTCCATGGACTCATTTTGCAAATGAGATGCAGGACGGATCCTATAAGTTAGCTGTTAAAGGTAATTTGATTCCATATTGGAACTAACCACACATTCAACTGCGATAACATTTTCTATTTTGTATTTTCAAGATAGAAAATGAGCCTTTTGTTTTTCTTTCATGTTGACTTTATAAATACCTTTTTGATTAATATTTTTGTCATTAATTCAATTGAATTTTTCAATCTGTAGAAATTTAACTATCCCACTTTTTCTCAATTTATGGAAATCAATGTACCTCCGTTACTCATTGCTTTCCGATATGTGTGATATAACGAAGAATTATTGTATAACATTTTATTTAAACAAATTTATTTGACCCTTTCACCAAAAATATATTTATTTTACATACATGCATAAAGACATGTTGTGGAACAAAGGACTATGGTGTCATGTCTTCTTTTCTTATTCTGACTATTTTGAGAATCATTATATTTTGAAGTAGATTTTAAAAGAGAAAGATCAAGTCATAACGTAATTTGTAGCATTTAACTCGGCATGTATTAAATTGGCAAAATACTTACGAGAAACACATTGTAGCATTTTTTTTTCTCATGGAAAGAGTTTTGGTATTTCATTCCCACGGGAGAGGAATATGTTATGTGGCAAATATACAATAACCCATCACTCAAATTTGACCGCAAACAAGCAGTTTTGTGGGTAATTATATAACATGCAATTATTTGTTTTTGTACTAATGAGAACAACCTGCCACTCAAATCTGATAGCAGATATTCGGATCATAGATATCTGTGCGATCTTCACAAGTCGAAACAATTACAGATGGAATATGGATATATCATGAGTCGTTCCATCGTGATTAGATATAGAACACTAGATGAGAAATATCTATTCTAATGAGAAGTGAGGGAAGCTCTTAACGGGTTGTCTTAAAAAGGGGTTTTTGGTGAGGAAGAGAGAGTGTTCTGCGACGAGTATACCAAAAGTGTGGTATTTCTCTGAAGGACTGAAAAGGCCACAGATTCCGCCTGTTTCCAAATGAACCCCTTGAGGTTTCGTGTATCACATCGTGTAATAAATAGGGTCTGCCGAAGCAATTATATTCGATGTAGATTTAGAACTCTGAAAAATACCAACCTTGGAGTGAAACTGTACTTGTGATTTAATCGTGCACTTGTGTTAAAATTTAATTTTTATTTTTAATTTCTTTATGTAATAACCCAGAGTATAATATTTGACATATGAATTAGTGCTTCTGAATAGAAATTAAATTGTTCCCATCATGTTGAAAGTGGCCCTCTTCTTCAAGCCGTTATAGGTCTAATATAGGCCGAGGCATTAGAGTACACAGGTACTTGGAACATTTGCAACGACGCAACGGCTTATGTTTTATTAAAAATACAATATTTGTTATACAATATTTATTTTTAATGTGTAATTTTAATTATGAATATAGCTAAATAGGACACATTTTTTAGAAAAATGTTTTCTCATTTGTTAAAAATGTCTTCTCATTTTGGAATATACATAAATTACAGGTACACACTTTTGACATTTTATTTCCCCTAAAATTGTTTCGCAAAAGTGAATTAAACTATATTACAGCCAATATTTGAAGTAATTTAAATCACTTTCCATTAAATTCCGTCACTTTATGTTCGCTTCTTTGCTTAAAAACTGAATGACACCTCAGAAAAGTGATAAAATTTATTTTTTAAACTTTTAGCAAGAACATAAAATAATTTAATTAATTGCCTTTTAATTTGCTTCTTAAACAAGGGTAAAACATTTCTCCAATAATTCATTAGAAGTTTATTTTGAAATTTAAAATATATGAAAAAGTAAAACTATTCAAAAGAATAAAAAGTAAACACACTTTACAACACTATATTACACAACACATATCGGCTACATAGATTAACGTAAATAATAAAAAATAAAAATAAAATATACCCATTCTTACATTTATATATTAATGAAAATGTTTTTTATGAATTATGAATCAAGCAAAAAATAAAAAAAAACAAAAATTTTAATTCGATTCAGAATGATTTCGTTTCCACATCACCCATGAGGTAGAAATCTCGATGCGCTTTTTTTAGAGAGGTGTCGCCAGGAGCCCTAATCCTCTTTTTGGCTGTCATTCATATTGAGGTGATTTGCTTAGATGAACACAGACTATTATTATATCTGCTTGGGGAAGATCAAATAATTCAATTATTTTGATGATTTTATTTATCCATTTGTAACTGTAGTTAGGTTTTATTGATATATAGTTCCACTATTTTCGTATTGTTAAATGCTGTTTGAATCATTATTTCTTTAAGAAGCTCAGCTTAGCTTTTATAGCATCCCACGAATTTAAGTGGACTTTAACAGCATCTGCTATAACTCCAGTTATTAGAATGGTAAAAACTGGTTGCCAATGAATACAAATCATAAAAATGTGCAAATATAGGATGAGCACAATACATCCATATCCAAGTAGTTCGATCTCAAAGGGATCTTTCTTGTCCCAATCATAGTCATTCCAGTCATATCCAGAATCCTTCATCTTTTTACCAATAAATCCAATCAACAAAATCATACCAGTGATGTCAATAACATCCAATGGATACCAACTCAGAAGGAACATCGTTGACAATATACCGAAACTCACTTTCCCCAACAACACCTTTCCTTCCTCAAAATTCATCATCAATCCGCTTGAAATATACAACACAAATCAAAAACCTCTTTCCACTTTTGAAGAGACGATGAAATTACAATATTACACAAGTTCTCTGCTTTTTGCAGAAAATATCAATATATATTTAATCGCAATCAAAAAAATCAATGCTCGCTCAAATGGCCACGAACAAGATATGAATTGCAAGAGTAAATGTATAAAACAATGTGACATCTTAACAATGTATTTCGTTTTTGCACTTTAACATTGTTATTAAATAATAAAATCTACTTCATTGTTACGGACGACATTGTTACAATTTACTATTATTTCTGACTCTGAGAAATGGTGTATTATATATATATATATAAAATACGCCAAGTCAAAGTTTTAGTATTAAAAATTAATATACGATATAAACACATCCTTCAAAATTTCAATAAAAAGCACATTTTACTTATTTGTCTCGGACATAAATTTCATTTGTTTGGCTGATATACGAGATAAATAATGAAATGAAATATACTATAATTGAATTTAAGACTTACGCAAACATCCGAAAACATTTGATTATGTTTTCATCCTTCGAAGTAGACACGATTTGCTTTTTATTTAAATGAAATGGCACATTCTTATTAGAGGAAGCAAAGGTATTCTGGAATTGACATCAGGAATTACTTTTTGTTTCAACCAAAATTTTTCTAGATTTGTGACATTAAGTTGAACAAAAATCATTTGAAGAAACTTTATTTGGTAGAACCATAACTATTTAAACTTGTCCGAAAAATGTACGTCTGATTATCCAATTCAGATTAGATTCAGAAAATCTTCTGATCAATTCAACTGGTTACATGAATCATCACTGATTAGACAACTAACTTTACCATATTTTCCAGAGAAAATTTCCAGCACATGAGTGTGTTTCTATATCTGCAGGACAGTTCTAAATGATAGAATTTGCATTATTTATTAACTTAAGGATTAAAAATTTCACCAATTGGATTTATTAATATTTTGATCCCTTATTTTTCTTCCTGCTTTATGAAAGCCAATGGCAAGGAAATTTAACACACAATGCGGTAATGACAAATATGCACACTTGTGAAAGAGTGATGCATTTATAGCAGGCAACAAATAAAATTGAAACAGTCGGTTTACATCTCTCACTCAACCTGAGTCAAAACGTTTCTTGAGAACACATTTGAAGACAATCTTTGGGTAACTCTTCATTTATTAGGGTGAATTTTCTGATGTCTTTTCTGGATAGCTTCTCATTTACAAGTCTCGCCAAACAGCATCGTAGATAACTTGGCATATGCATATAGTCAGCATAAGATTGTTTGTATTGCCAAACATTTTCATCAGCAAGATCAATAATTATTCTGCAAGTTAATTAACGCTGTGAAGCACAAAAGCATGCATGTTGTCGAATTTTTGCACATATTTCATTCGTATCAGCAACATTCGTAGATAATAATTTTAGTATAAAAAAAGCATCAGTGTTTCATCTTCAAAACAATTTTAAATTAAAAATATGTATACCACGAGTTATTAATTGAGTTATTATTTGTTAAATTAAAAATATATCACGTACATAACACGAGGTCTTATACGTAAAAGAAAAAAGCATGTTGCCTTTGAAAGAAATCAAATCTCTTACCATTATTATTTTTATTTTGCAATATAAATTATTAAAATCAGTTCATAAAACAATATTCTATTTGCACGTTAGTTGGAAAAGCAGGTGTCAATTTTTCTTTAGTTTAATAAAAACTATTATCTCGAAAAGCAATATGGTAGTTTATCTCGGCAATGTCATGTTTCAACAACGTGATATATCGGAGTTATCTACACTCATGTCCATAAATTAAGGATAATTCAGAATCACACAGAAATTGAACTCTAAAATAAAAATTTCACCTGTAGAATTATCACACACATCTTGAAGAAGAATATGCAAATTACAGGAAACCACCAGATGGCGAGGATAGTACGTCACAATGACGAGAGTGTAAAAGAGGGGGTATATAAGGAATGGTGGCAAAAAAGTAAAAATTGTTCTAAGCGCTTTAAAAAGCCTTTCAGTGCAATAACCGCATAGTTATGGCACAAAGGAAGCATTTGGATGATTTCTTTACGTGGTAGAATTATCGGACGACTGGAATGTGGACGTACCCAGCTGGAAGTATCCGAGGCACTTGGAATCGCCCAGAGTGTCATCTCTAGGCTTTGGCAACAATTCCAAGATGATGGTAATGTGAATAGATGTTACAGCACAGGTCGCCCCCGAGTTACAACGCCGAATGAGGACCGGTATTTAGCAGTTACTGCCAAAAGAAACAGACGGAGCACAGCATCAGACCTATCTCGTCAGCTCTCTTCAGCTACCGGTACGACAGTTTCAAGGCAGACCGTGTACAGATGCTTAGGGCACATTGGTCTATATGATCGTAGGCCTGTCAGATGTGTTCCACTTACCGCAACTCACTGTCGCCTGCGATTAACCTGGAGTAGAGAGCATACATTGTGAACACCGCAACGGTGGTCTTGTGCGATGTTTTCCGACGAGTCCAGGCTTAGTTTGCAGTCTGATTCTCGCCGGACTTTCATATGGAGAGCACCAGGTACCTGTTACCACCAAGAGAACACCATTGAACGACACCGTTACGGGGGTGCAGGATGACCCGTTTGGGGAGGAATTATTCTGACCTGCATGTTCAGAGTGTAACGATGACAGGCCACATCTATCGGGATGTCATTCTGGAACAACATGTACGTTTGTTTCGGGGCGCCGTGGGTGCTGAATTTCTGTTTATGGATGACAACGCCCGTCCTCACCATGCAAACATTGTAGACGAATGCCTTCAATTGGAGAATATCCCCCGTATGGATTGGCCAGCATACTCACCGGACTTGAATCCAATAGAGCATGGGTGGGATATGCTTGGCCGACGAATTGCAGCCCGTCAACCCCCTCCCACATGTCAACCGGAACTTCGGATGGCATTGCTTGATGAGTGGTGTGAGGTTTCTTTTTTGAAATTTGCTCCAGGCAGTAAAAATCGCAATTTTTATTAATTATGTCAAACATATAGCATCTTTTTTGCTCTTTACCTTTTGTTTAATAAATAGACTTTACAAATAAGTCAAATTTGTTTTGCTTCTGTCTCTTTCTTTGCCTGAGCTTCATTATCTTTGATTTATGGACATGAGTGTACATGATGCCTATCATAGGTTAAGCCATCATAGGTTAATTATGATGGGCTAAGTTATGTAATAATTATTATTATATTTTTAATTACGTACGGATAAACATTAAAAGTTAATGACATCAATAAAAAATAAAGATGTGACATCCAACACCACAGAACAATCCTAGGCTACTACTGAGGAACTTCAGTATGCATAAAAAGGATTCTGCTGATTCCCTATCGTAGTGTTACGAGATATACGAAAGAAATGATTACATTCTCTCCCTCTAGTACCACTGACACCCCGGCAAATACCTAGAAATGAGAGGCATTGCAGCTCCTGTAGTAGCAGTTTCAGCATTCGGCTTTTTAGATGTCTGAACAAGCGGATTTGTCTCTGAAGCACTTTCTGGAACACACTGAAGTTGTTGGTTTATACGCACGCCTCATAAATTGCTTTGGTGGACGGCCTTTCTTTCTGAGATTGAAAATAGAACATTAGACAGGGTTTGAGATTTCTGGTTTTGGCTAGACTCTAACCGCTTGGGAAAACTCTTGATTAGGTTAAGGGTAAAAACAATGTATAGAAATGTAGAAGTAATGAACTGGTGACCATTGTGACAGATGATTTTTCTTCGTATACCATTTTGCAAGAAGATTTCTTCAATTAAGGTTATGGAACATTCACATGCAGTGGCTTGAGAATGAGGTAACAATTTAACTCCTTTCGTAACGCATTCTTTAATATCCACTTGTTGCTTATTCTAGTTTTGGGCAATGGTCCATACATGTCTTTGGAAATTATCTCAAACCACTCTGAGTAGATAGGTGTTTGCAGAAATCCAGCAGGTATTTGATTTGTAGCCTTATAGCGAGTACATTCAAGGTAAACAGTACAGAGTATTCAAGAATTGTTTGAAAATTTTGATGATTATTCTAAAAAATATTGCTAGTTTATGCAATTCGTACTATATCAGGGGAACATATAAAAAGGGGAACACATAGATCAACTTCTCACCCAAGCAAATCGTTCAAGATATTTGGACATTCATTATCTCGTTCTCATTTATATGATTATTTGCTCACACCCACGTGAAGGCGCTATTCTCTGCTTGGTAACCAAGTGAAAGCCTTGTTTTAGTAGGTAATCTTTTTATTGCTTCTTTCTTTCCCTATGCGAAATGTCATCAACTAAAATTTGCAATGAGTGCTTAAATTTATATAAAGATGCCATTCAGCTAAGAAATCAGAAGACAAATGTGTATTAAGGGAAAAAAATCGATTTTTTTTGTCTAATTAAGAAGTTGGATAATAATGAAAAATTAATTTCTTTAAAAGAATATAGACTAGTTACACTACTGGCCATTAAAATTGCTACACCAAGAAGACGGCATGCTACAGACGTGAAATTTAAACGACAGAAAGAAGGTGCTGTGATATGAAAATGATTAATTTTTCAGTGTATACAGACAAATTAGGCGCCGGTAGCGACACCTACAATATGTTTAAATGAGGAAATTGCTCAGCCGATATCTCATACACAAATTGCAAGTAAACGTAGTTGCCCGATGAAAAGTTACTGTTATGCCTCGTGTAAGAAGCAGAAATGCGTACCAGCACGTTTTTGACTTTGATAAAGGTCGAATTGTATCGTATCAGAATTGTGGTTTATCGTATCGCAATACTGCTGCTCGCATCGGTCAAGATCGAATGACTGTTATCAGAATATGGAATCGAGGGGTAATACGGAACGCCGTGCTGGATCTAAACGGTTCCCTATCGGCAGCAGCCGAGAAGAAGGCATGTTAACCGCATGGCCTTAATGTATCGTTAAGCCACGTCACGTGCCCTGAGTCAAAATTGTGGTCATTGGCGCATTGACGTTACTTTGAACAGGCACGTTACATTTCTGGAAGACTCGTGGTCTACCCTTTAATCGAGCCCTGCGAAACTCTTCGTTTTAGCAGGATAACGCACGACCGCATGTTGCTGGTATTGTGCTGACTTTCCTTGATACGGAAAATGTTCAGCTGTTAGCCAGACCTGCACGTTGACCATATCTCTCGACAATAGAAAAAAGTCCAGTCCATGGTTGCCGACCTACCGGCTCGTCACCATACGCCAGTCACTACGTTTGAGGAGCTGTGCCATCGTGTTGAAGCTGCATGGGCATCTGTACCTGTGCGTATCATCCAATCTCTGTTTGACTCAATGCCCAGGCGTATAAGTGCTGTTATTACTGCCAGACGTGGTTGTTCTGGGAATTGATTGCTCAGGATCTGTGCACCCAAATTTCTTGAAAATTTAATCACTTGTTATTTTCAGTATAAGTTATTTGTCCTAAAAATATAACTTTGTTATCTGCATTTTTTCCTGGTGTAGCAATTTTAATAGCCAGTTGTGTAGATAAGTATTTACATTAATGTAATACTGGATAATGACAATTATAATAAAAGCACGTAATAGTCTTTAAATAAATTGATGGTTTTTCTATAAGATTTTGTTTGGTATTAGGACTGCTAAATTTATTTTTTTTTTCAATTTTTCCGTATGTGTAATTTTAAAATATTCAAACATTACCTATTTTATTAGAAGCACTTAATGATTTTCTATCGGATTTTGGTTCAATATGTAATCGTCAAATATACGTGAACTGATCCTGCCTTGTACAATTAACAAGTAAGCAATACATAATTTTATCCTTCTTCATTTTGTTTCCATTTGTGCTTCTTTATTATTTTAAATAATAAGTAAGGTTTTCCTACTGTTTATATTAAGTTTTCTGACAATCTATTTGTTTTGTTCCGATGTGAAACTACCTCATTCCTCATCTGTTTCATTTCTTCGGTATTATTTCTTTTTTTCGATTCGCCACTGGTAAGATTTATTTTATATTTCGGCATCGTGCTAAATGTTACTTAACACAATAAATTTCCTTTACGAATGGTGTTAAGGTTATTAATTGTAACTAAATTCAGAATATAAAATTAAAAACAAACAAACAAATTTTACAATTCTACAATAAGTGATTTGTCAAAATATTCTGGGGAATCATATACGTAGTACGAGCATTTTATAATTTATCGTATTTTAAATTCTATAAGGAAACCTTTAAATAAATTTTATTCTGGGGGATCATATACGTAGTACGAGCATTTTATAATTTATCGTATTTTAAATTCTATAAGGAAATCTTTAAATCAATTTTATTCTGGGGGCTCATATACGTAGTACGAGCATTTTATAATTTATCGTATTTTAAATTCTATGACGAAATCTTTAAATCAATTTTAATAAAACAAATTGGTTTTTTTATATGCCTCATCTTCAAATTCATGAACTCATAAGTATGACTTTATGAACTTCTTGCATGTGTAGAGGAGGGTTTTTAATTTAAAGTAATTCTCGTTATCTCATTTTTATTTCATTTCGAAGAAAAATTAATTGCCTCTCATGTATATGGGGTAGTAATGAGACTATTTCTAAGTATAACAAATTATATACCTTGGGTACTCTAGCAAAATGCAACGCCTATGTCCTTAAAATTATTACAATTTAGTACTTTTTTTATTTTAAACTCGTATCAAAATAGTACTTGATTTTCAGAGATACATCTCCCCCCCCCCATATTATTTTTTCCTGAGGATTCTTTCAAAATGTTAAACAGACATTCATAGTTATCTTTGTATGCAATTACATTTATATTTTCAAATTCTTACTGATTTTAACATGTTTTCACTGTTCACACAAGATTACAAATGTAATTCCATGCTATCGTAGAATATTAAAAGTCGGTATTTTAATTTTCCCCGCTATTGAAATTGATTGCTAAGGTCATCGTTGGTAATCAAATGAAATCGTAATAATAAAGCTTGTGAAACATAAATAAATATATTTCATCTTTTTTTTATAAAACAGTATGCATTTACAAATACTAAAAACACTAAGACAAAACAATGAGTTTAAATAATTTTCAGAATAATGTGGTCATGTTTTCTTTAAACCCCAGAATAATATTTACCTAAGCTATTAATTTGTATTAAATTTTATGCATAAATGAGCTAAAAAAAGAATGATAATCTTTCATATGCTCAATATATATAAAACTTTTAATGCGGGTTTACTTGATGTATTTTTCTCATGACTTATTTGATAATTAAGTCCAACTGAGTTGATGAACTCTTTTGAACTATCGATTTGAATAAATTTTAATGTGTAAAAGGACACTCCCCCCATAACAGCAAGGAATCCGCATATTTATAGCAGATACCATTTTCTGTATAATGATATTTTTGATGAGATTCCTGGGCCATTGCAAGTTTAATAACTATCAAGTTATGTTCCAACCTTTTGGCTATCCGTCCATAATTGCATATTAAAAGTAGTTTGGTGTTATATTGCGAAGCATTTCTCCTTGAATTAATTGAGAATTCAATATTGGTGAGATACGAATATTTCTGTTTCAAATATGGAGCGAGTGAGACAAAAGACCTTAGGGATAAATTATCTTGTGAAAAGTAAAGCCCAAAGTTCTTATTTGATCATAAATGTTTAATCACTTCAATCACCCATTACACTCCGGGATAAAGAAGTTGGAACACTGCAGCTTTATAAAGAAATCTCATTCAAGATAAAGAGTGAATCGGTCCGTAATCCCTTCTATATAGTTCAATAACGTTTTCTGCCACCTTTTTCGGTTCGGAAAGTTTGTGATAAGAACAAGAAATATTTAATGTTTTTTGTATGATTTCGATTTTTAGAACAGAAAGCATACTAAAGAAATCAACAGCATTATTGTGTTCACATAGATAAAATTATATTTAATAAACACAAAATATATTTTTTAATATGTAGAAACTATTGAGTAATTTTTTTTTTTTTTTTTTTACATGTGATCATATTTTGAGTTTGGGGAAAGAAACATTATAAAATGTATTTTAAGATACAATTTTTTAGAGTTCTTTCCTAGAATTGTATTTAGACATAGGTGAGGAATCACCATGTGAGTTGAAGGATGCGAAAATATATTTCCTCTTGAGATGAGAGTTTACAAACTGAACGTTACTCAACAGAAGAACATGATTATGCTATTTATTCTTGGGTGAGGAGTCTCGGGAGCCTACTGGCGATTTCCTGAACGCCAAAAAGAGGGCAGCTCTTGGCAGTGTGTTCGATAAAGCCCGGTTAAAATATTAAATAATTTCAATCAACAAATATGATTTTTATAACTCGAGTTCTAAATACATTTAATGAAACTAAATTACTTAGTTCTGAATACATTAAATGATTTCTATTTACTGCAATTTAAAAATGTTTTTTTTTTTAAAAAACAATCGTGTGACTAATAGGGGTTTCACTTGTCCAAAAGAGATTTAAATACACAAGGATGAACCTGACAGATTTATTGTTTTAATTTAGTAATATCATAAAAACTAAAATCGTTATTTTAATGTGAAAAAATGTGTTTAAATTCAAATTACTCCGTCATTGAAAGTTCTCTTCCAAAATCATGCATTGCCTTTTCTTTCTTAATTACCACCTAAATATTACGAAAACGCAGTTCTTGGGAAATCTTAAATGAATCATATCTACTTCTAAAGCTTATTTAACTTCCAGAAAAAAACACCATCTTACATAAATGTGCGGCTTTTCCTCCATGTGAATGGATTTTTCCCCCTGTTTATTTTCCACAGGAACTCTCTTCATCTGTTCATGAAGTAATCTGTTGTCTTTTCTCACCCCCGACTTCGAATATTAAAGCCCCTGTTACATGAAACAAAGGCTGCAGCCTTTTTAATGAGTCTTCTACTTAACTTGCGCTTTCGTACGGGCCCTTCGTAATCTCTTGCAGAGCTAACACAATATTTTTCTTCCTCGGCGGGAAAATATTGTGTCAGCTTCTTTCAAATTCCCTCACTGCATCTGGTGAGAGTTGAAAACTCTAAGCACATTTGAAAATTCTTGATTATGAATTTCTATAAAATACTGATACGAAATTTCTTACTTCTCTATGCGATTTATAACATGAAATTTAAATTTCCAACACAGTTTCAAAGTAAAAAGGTGAGTTTAAGTACTATTGAATTAGACGTTTTTAAAAGCAACTGGATTTGTGAGCATGAAGCTCAGGTTCAGAACCGTTAGTAACATCCGTTGAACGCGCGAAAAACGGAATATATATCGAGTCCATATAGATTTTTAAATATGTACTAGCTTCTACATTGACTATGTTGTTGCCTGTTTTTTCCACTTTTCGTCCGACGCGCAAATATGAGTGGCAGATACCTTTAGTATTCTGTCAGAATGCCACACCCTGTCATTATTGAACATTAATGTAGCTATCAGCATTCATTAGTGGAACATAAGATTCAATAGAGAGTTTTTGCATACCGTATTTCGGACGTCCGTTAGCTTTTTCTCCCTAGCGCGCATGCTCATAGGAAACATTATTACAGATACGCATGCGGGGATAAAAAGCTAACGGACGTCAAATACGGTATCTCTTATTAATGTACAGAAAAACAGTACGAAATCCTGTTGTATTCTAACTATCAAATTCAAAAGTAAAATTTTCTTTCTAACTATATTGAAACAGTCCTCTATTTTCTGATAGGAAATGAATAGTTATTTTATAAGATAACATGTATACATTTTAAATAGATATTAAAAAAAAAATTATAAAACATATTTTATAAACGTTTATAAAATATTTATCTGGATATTTTAAAGACTTAATTGTAAATTAATTTAAATTTAATAATAATTTAAATTGTACTGTGCGTGCCTTTTATTAAAGGAATTGCAACTGAATAATTTTTTTTTTCATAAAATTAAAGAGTGGGGACAGATTTTCGTTTATTTTGTTTTATTCCTTATTTTATATAGTATCATGACATATTGTTTGCAAAAAAGCCTGTTTGATTCTGCTCAATAGTTTTTGTTCGATGTCTTATCAAATATTAAAAGTTGAAATTAGCATTTTCGGCATATTTTACTTTTCAAGCAAGTAAAAATTATTCGATGTGAATAGCTCAGATGCGTTGACAAAACGTCAGTGCCAAAACTAATTTACTAAATTTCGTTGGGGCGAATTTGATGTTAATAAGATGCACCAAGTTTTCGAAAGCCAATTTCTGATGAAGGTAAAATGAAGTCATTGATTGATGCACACAACCGAATAAAAATCGTGAAATTCCTGAGAGATTTAATGTATCAATTCGACCATCCTTGATCACATGGTACGCCTTAGTTAAATTTAAAATTTCGGCATATGGTTCCATTTGTTCTTAGAGAATGCAATATACTCCGTCGCCTTGACTTCTGTCATTTGCTTCTCAAAGTTCCAGAAGGTGACCGATTTTTGAAGCGAATAATCATGGAGACGAAGGTCATCTACAGCAATATTAAACACAAAAGATGATGGTGTAAAAATGATGAACCGGCTCCAAGTACTTCGAAAACCTGTATAAAACCGAAAAAGGTAATGATGTCGATGTCTGATTAGTCAGGTTTCAAAGGTACAGTTCCATCAATTCTAAAGTGCATTGTCATCAACAGGGCAATTGAATGATTTACTCGTACAGAAAAAGGACATAATTGATCAATAGAAAAGGTATACTGATTTTACAAGTTAAAACGAAACCTGATATATGTTTGGCAGCTAGAAATTAGCAAAAGAATTTTACAGCTTAATTGGGATGTACAACTCTACCCACTATATTCTCCTAATATGGCACCAACGGATTATCATTTGTTTTATCTTCTACAGCATTTTTAGAACGGCAAAATCTTTACTTCAAATGAAGGTGTCAAAATTGACTCAGATCAGTTATCTACGAGCAAAAATTAGAATAAATAAATTAAATTTATGATACGCTTCTTGTCAGTGTGTAGGAGAAAGCATGGTTACAATTTTAGTTATTCACAATATTGGCAGATATAATAATTTTAAAAAGCTCTTGAAAACGTGATTAATTTGATGAACAATCAAACATCGTATAATATAAATATTATATCTTCTTTTCTGTTGTGGTATCGAATATTATAAAATGTTTCTACGTCCTCATAAATTAATGAGAACAACATAAGTTAAAGGCAAGCACAGTTTATTTGAAATTTATTTTATTATAAATGTTTTAACAGATATTTCATATTTTTCCTTCATTAAAATGTAATTGAATTCAATCGATTAAAGCATTAAGCCGCATATAATTAATTAAATTCTCCTTATTTCAATGTTTCGACTCATAAGTTGCAAAACTAATTGATTTGATTTAAATAGCCATTATGTCTGTAGTACATAAACAAAATATAAATAAAAAATGCGAAGAAAATTATAATAAATCACTGTAATGAAAAAAAAAACACATTCTGAATATATTATCATTTAATACCTTAAAAATGATAAATCATCAATAAAAAAACTGAACACCCTTATTTATATTAATTACTTATATGCCAATAATTACAACATTAAATGATTTTCTCCAATTTTGTTCCAAAAATACTATAAATACAGCTGCTAGGAGCCATCCGTTTCCATTAACATCTAATGTGTATCAATATAGAGAACGAGTACTTTCCTCTCATCAATGAATGAGGACCATTCTTTTCGCCCTTAATACCTGACGATGTCCATGAATTACGACCTTGCAATCTGTCACAGCTTTTTCTTCCCTTTCGGTTTTGATGCAGGGTCTTTATTGGGTGGAAGATCTGTTGATGCCACTTCTGAGCATTGCGTTTACGTATCACTGAGCCAATTTCTAGCCAAACAGTACTGAACCGATAGATGAATTTATTTTTAGCTGAAGATGCTCTTATACTCAATGGATATTTCCTTGCATGAAGTTAATTAAAGGTTGAGACTTGAGGGAAAAATATGTTATTAAAATGGAATCAATCCTACTATGGGTACCCAAGGTATAGTATACTAATGGAATATACTACAGAAATAGTAAAGGAACAATATCAAATACGTTTTGCATCTTAATAGTTGAAAAGTAAAAAATGTTAAAGGCAAAAAAAAATATTTAGGACATTATTTCATTTAATGTAATTATATATGTTTGTCATTTGTAACATTATTAAAATATATTTGAAGGGAATAGTATATTAAGAAAATAATATCAAGGGAATAATATACTAAGGAAATATACTAAAGGAATAGTATACTAAGTGAATAACATCAAATACATTTTACATCTTAATTATTCAAAAGTAAAAGAGTTTAAGTCATGGAATATTTAGGATGTAAAATTATTTATTATTATGCCATTATTTTATTAAGTGCAATTACATACCATGTTTATCATTTTAATTTTATTAAAATATATTTGGATATCCCTTTATTTTGTATAAAAAGGGGTGGGGGAAATCCGTATTAGTTGTATCGTGAAAACAAAAATATTAAAGAAATCCAAACTTGTCTTTACCTAACCAATTTCCTAGACATTCTTTTTTTTATATTTGTTTCTTATTAAATTAATTTCTTACTTTCACCAATAAAGATAAATTTAAAAGATAACATATCGATATTTTTTCTAAAGATTTTAATTAAAATTTTATTAAAATTAACTTGGTTAAAATTTAATGATGATGAATGATTTACGATGATGCACTCATGGTTTAACTAAAATGCAAAATTCTTGTTAAGTTCAATCTTTGTACAAAAATCATAAGAAGATTTGTATAAATTTAATGTTTATTTCATACAAAGTAAAAAAAAAAATGAATGATTGAAAGTAACTATAATGTATTAATAAATTAATATTGTCAAAAAAAATAATGAAATATGCGTTCAAATATTTATATGAAACAATATAAATATTTTAATCGGATTACTTGAATGAACATTTAAAAAGGTTTTTAACATTATTATGATATCATTAATGTTTTAAAATTTTCAAATGCACTAAGAATTTTTAAAGAATTAAAATTGACGTTAGCTTTTATTATTTAAAATCATCAACTTAACTAAATATGCTAGATATAGCTTTACCTTAGAGAAAATAAAAAATAAAAATTGACTGCAATCATTAATAATGACGTTAAAGTAATTTGCTTAATTCATTTACGCAGATTGAAAAATCAACCACGTTTGAAATATCAGTTAGATTATTTTAATTAACTAATTTGATTTCTCTTGATATGACGGAATTCTTCGATAGAACACAGAAGTTTAAAATCGAAGTATCTAATGAAACATTTTGTAATCACCAAATTTGAATACGACTTATTGGTTTATTGGAATTCCTTAATAATATTATAAGCATAATCAGAATCTTAAACCACTTATATTAATATCGCTCGTATTATGAATATGTATTAAATTGAAAATTATCTGAAAATATAGTACAATTTGAAGTTATTTTGCTTTCAATTAAACGATTTCTATTGACATAATTTAAATAAATTAAATAATGAAATATATGCCAGATTAATTTAAATAAATTATATTAAATATTAATAATCAATGACTATACATAAAAATATGAATAAAAATATAAAGAAATAAAATGCAGTATCGCATCTTTATCCAGTCTAAAATATTTTTTTCTTAATAATTTTAAATTAATATTTCATACATAAAATTTATGCTCTATATAAAGAAAAAAAAAGTGTAATATCAAAGTGTTGCTTATGCAATTTAAAATATTTTTTCTTAACTTTAAATTAAATATTTATAAACGAGTTTATGAGTTATGTTACAGAAATATTTTTATTTTGAATAGTAATTGCGCGATACATAGTGATTTTCAGACATGACATTTATGTTTGAGCAATACTAAAACACCCAATGTTCCTCGGCTAGCTCAAACTTCTTTTTACATCGTGAGAAGATTAATTAATCGCAATTATTTCAACAGGGACTTTGTATACTATATGTTGACGCAGTTCTTGTAAGAAGAAAGCTGAAATTCAACTAACTTATATTTATTTACATAATAGCAATTAAGACGATCACAAGAACACAACACACAATTCTTAAAATAATTCACAGCTTTTAAAAACTTGCCGAGAAATAAAATATGAATAAAAAAATAAAGAAATGAAATGCAATATCGAATCTTTATAAAGTTGGAAACATGTTAATGATATGTTAATATTTCTTGCATAAAATTTATGTTCAATACAAAGAAAAAAAGGTGTAGTACCAAAGTGTTATTTATGTAATTTAAAATTAAATTTGTAAATGGGTTTATGTAATATATTACAGAAAAATTTTAATTTTGAATATTAATTGACAGTTAGAGTGATTTTGAGGCATGTCACTCATGTTTATGTAATATTGTAGCACACAACGTTTCACGACTATCTCAATGTTTTTTACATCGTAGAAGATTAAAAAAATATAAATTATTTCAACAGGTACTACATCATGACGCAGTTCTTGTAAGAATGAGACAAAAATTAAACTAACTAATATTTATTTACATTATGGCATTTAATACGATCACGGGAACACAACGAAGCAGCCTGACCACACCTTGCCTGCAGGAACCCAAAGTTCAGACTGACAACTAAAACGATTCTCATGGGATGGAGAAATCACGTGAGCTTTTACGTAGAGTATGACGCTTCACTGCTTTGCAGCAAAAAAGGAATTTCGGATGATTTGAGCCAGAAGTTCTCCTCATAGGGAAACAACGCACTACAATACATTGTTCAAAATTATACATAAAATAACCAAGTTACAAATTTTACAAGCTTTGTCAATGGTTACAAATCTTTGTCAATTGTTGAAATTATACTATTATTTTATGTCACTAAATTTTAGTTTATGTTCATAAGAATGTTTTATTAAATTTAAGCTTCATAAATTTTAAAAATTTACCTGAATCATTTGATTTTTAATGCATGCTTCTTTTAAAACAATCACATAAACGTGTAATTGTAAAATTTGTATCAAAGTTAGGATTTTCTGCTCCTGTTAATTTCTATATGTACAATCATTAATCAAATTATTTATATATACGTCAAAAGTAAATAATATATTATTAATAAAATTAAATAATTCATTATTAATTAAGGTCAAATTGATTTATTAATAAGAATAAAACGCGTTCAATGCAATGAAGATAGACTATTTCGTGGAAAGGGAAAGTAAGAAATTGTATGTATGTTTTTTTGTTTTTTTTAATCGAAATTCTTTTAAAAATGATATTTCCTCGATTTAAAAAAAATGGAATGTTAACCTTAGAAGAAATAAATTAATGAGTTATGAAAACCAGCACCTTTTTAGCTCCAAGTTAGCGAAATTTATCCAACATATTGAGATAGATTTTTTAAGGAATAAATTATATAAATAGTGAGGATTGCCAAACCTTTAGTGGTGTTAACTAAAATTTTTATGGATTTCCAAGTCCAACTCATGGCTCAGTAGCAACGCGCGTCGTTGGTGAGCATTAGGCTGGAAGTTCAATCCGCTAGAAGCTTTTGTAGACACTGTTTCAAACAATGAGAATAATCGATGGGGTCTATGATGTTCATCATCTTGCCTAGTGAGGCGGACTACCTGGTGGAAGTTTTTCCGGGTTTTCTCCCATACTGCATGCGAATGGGGGTGGTTATCCTTAAAAGTACTCCCGGAAAGGACTGTCCTCCTTCTTCAGTTGCCGGGAGCCAAGTCAGACTTCTACCTACGGGCGATTCCTCACAACAGAAGCTGCCCCCTCCCCCTTTTCCCTCACGGGTTCTTGTTTGGTACTTTCTGCCAAATGAAATAAGAAGCAATAAGATTTCAAAAAAAGTGGTTTATATAAAAGTAGGATTTTAAGAAATAATTTTCAAAAGCAAACACTATTTATTTAGATTTTGAGAACTTAATTTAGAATTGTGATTTTAGTTGATATTTATGTTAATTAATTAAATTAGTGCATCGTTTCTGAATTCATAATTATTTAATGGTATTAAATAACATACTTTTTTTTTTTACTTAATGAAGAATAGAGTATTTAAAATTCATTCATTTCATTTTCATTATTATATTTATTTACACAATAATAATAAATAATAAATTTTCAATGTAATAATAATAATAATAATGTAATAATAATAATAATGTAATAATAATAATAATGTAATAATAATAATTTATAATTAATAATAATAAATAATAAATAAAGTAGTACATTATTCCAAAAATATTCATTCATTAATATATAAATACATGCTTAATTTCTAATTTTTGATTAAAATTTAAAATGAAACAATTTGATACAATATTCGATGCTAACTTAATGTACAATGAAAAATTTGCATAACATTTTATTCCAGTATTAATGTGAAGTTTACAACAAAGCCTTTTTGAACACTTATTCGCTTAGAGAAATAGATAAACAAATGGAGAATTATCACAGTTATTCAATTAAATAAAGGGAAAGCTTTGAATAATAGTAGCAGCGATGTATAGCAAGTCCAATGCAAGTGACAAGATATTTATAAAATTCATTTTAACGTTAAAAACTAATTTTTGAATCTTTATTGAAATGGTCAAATCTGTTTAATACTTTGTTTAATATTCTGGTGCAGACAATTATCTGTAACAAAGTATAAGATAATGTAGACTACCAATTTCAACGGATTAATTAAACAATAGTATTACTTAGTTTACGGAAATAAAAAGTAATCAATGTTATTGGTTTGATTAAAATAATACCTAATCTTGTTATCCTTTCTAATGAGTTAATTTATAATCGGTTGAGGGAAGTTTTCTTTACAAGGATCTGGATTTGACTTTCAAAATAAGTCTCTATGAATTAGGGTTGAAAGTGATCCCTGTTTCACAATAAGCAACACATGCAATGTCTTTATTTTTGTTATAAGTAGCTGGCATTTGCTGATGATATCATTAGTTGTAACTAACTAATAACATCCATGCTTCTCTGGATGGTTTCTCAGCAACAACTGTCCAATATCATGAGGAAATTCCATGCTCTTAAGCTACTGTAGTGCATTTTATGTACAATTAATGCATTGGGAAACAACGTAGTTGAAAGCTGAAATTGCAAGCGCAATTGGAGTTTGATTAATTGATAGATGGCTAGCAACATAGAATAGCAACTATTCTATGTATGCAGAAGTTTCCTAAATTGAGGATATTAAAGAATGTAACAGAATAACGGAAAGATGATTGCTCATCTTAACATTTAACCATAAAAAAGGAAAAATATCCAGTTTCCATTTGCATTTTTACAATTACATGTAAAGTATATATTGTAATAATTTATTTTAGTTTAAATTAAACGTTTAATTAAATTAACGTTAATGTTAATTGTAAGTTTCAAATAACGTACGTAAATGGTATGTCATTAATAAAAAACAAACGAAGTAATAGTGAAAAAAAAGTAACAAGAGTCATAACAAAATAAATTAAAATCCTCAAATTTATTTCAACGTACTCCATTCCTATATTTAAATTTTTAAACATTATAGATTTTTATAAGTTTCAATTTAAAAGGTATAAATGATTATTATCTGCAGAATTTAAATATTGAAATGTTACATATAAATGTTACCATTATCAGAACAAAAAATGAGAATCAAATTTTTAAAAACAAACTCTAAAAAAATTCTAAATGTCTTTCTTTTTAAAATTACTTTTGAATTCGGTTTGAGCAAAGTTCGAAAACAACAAAACTGTCATATTTTATAAAGAGATTAATTGTCCGTGCTTTGGAAATATTAAACTAAATAGTTCATAAATACCATTTAGTATTTATGAACGATCTCACGATGTAAAAGTGTATAAATGCACGTTTTAATGAAGGTAATATCCATTATTCAAGCTGTTCGAGTCAAAACGATTTAACATCGTTAAAGTCTAAAACTCGTGAAAATTTTGCAAACTTAAGTGAGATGCAGATTTTAACTTTCGAGATGTATTTTTTCCAAGTACCGTTAAGTAGAAAGGCTATTTACATTAAAAAAAAGTTTATTTTTCACATTTATTTCATGAAAGCGTGTGATGGTAAAATAGTTTTGAATAGCATATTTTTCTTCTCACTATATAATGACTAGAAATATAATTTGATTATGAAGTATTTACAGTAAAAAAAATATATATTTTATTTTTAAAAATTCATTATATTATTGTGTGTATTGTATTTAGTTTTATTCATTCTAATTTATTCGCGTAAGAGTCATTGAAAGAATAAAAGGTTTGTAAACATAATTGAGAACATACCTTTTTGAAATCTTTGTACAAATTAGTGTTATCTAATGTGATTAATGCTTTAATTCCATCTCAATTTTGCTTTATTATAAACAAATACACATGCATTTTACCATCTATAAAAATGTGTTTAGATAAAATAAATGTTGTATATTTGAGATGCATTACATATGAATTTATTTAAAATCTTATAATTTGTATTTCTATGGTTTTACATTAAAAGACATGATTCATTTTTCTTTTTTAATTGAATGTAAAAAAACCACAGTTGACTTTAAATTTATTTTATTATAAATGTTTTAACAGATATTTCTTATTTGTCATTCTTTAAAATGTAATTGAATTCAATCAGTTTAAACATTAAGTTGCATATAGTTACTCAAATGTTCATTATTTCAAAATTTCGACATTATATATGCACCATATGTACAAAATATTTCAAAAATTCAAAGAAAATTTCTTTAAATCACTATAATGAAGAAGAATATTTTTAAACTATTACTTTTTAGTATTATAAAAATGGGAAAACAACAGCAACAAATTAAGCTCCTTTATTTATATTAATTACTTATATATAAATAATTACAACATTAAATGCTTTTCTCCTATTTTGTTCCAAAAATACTATCATTAGAGTTACTAGGAACCATCAGTTTTCATTAACATCTAATGTGTATCAATATATAGAACGAGTACTTTCCTCTCATCACTGAACGAGAACCATTCGTTTCTCCCTTAATACCTGACGACACCAATGAATTACGACCTTGCAATCTGTCACAGTTTTTTCTTCCCTTTCGATTTTGATGCATGGCCTTTATTGGGTGGAAGATCTGTTGATGCCACTTCTGAGCATTGCTTTTACATGTCACTGAGCCAATTTCTAACCACACAGCACATAACCGATATATGAATTTATTTTCAGCTAAAGGTGGTCTTATACTCAGTGAGTATTTCCTTTCTTGAAGTTCATTAAAGATATAGACTTGAGGGGAAAATATGTTATTAAAATGGAAACAAGGGAATGTTAAGAGAATAATGGACTTCTAAGGATATCCAGGGTATAGTATACTAAGGGAATATAAAGGAATAGTAAGTAAACTAAGAGAATATATTAAATTATTAGTAAGTATACTAAGGAAATATAATACAGTTTTAGTAAGGTAAAAATATCAAATACGTTTTGCATCTTAATAATTGAAAAGTAAAGGAGTTAAAGGCCAAACATATCGAGGACATTATTTTACTAAATGTAATTACGTATGTTTATCATTCGTAACAATATTAAAATATTTTTGAATATCCGTTTACTTTTAATAAAAAATACAGAAAAATACCTATATTAGATATATCATGAAAAAAATAGTAAGACAATCAAAACTAATTTGATTCTTTACCTAACCAATTTCTTGCACATTCTTTTTTTAAAATTTTTTTCTTATTAACTTAATTACTTAATTTCATCGTTATAAAGCAATTTAAAAAAATACATATCAATCTTGCTTTTGAAATTTTTTTAATTTGTTGTCATGGTTAGAATTTGATGATGATGAATGATTTATACTTCTGATTTAATTAAAATGCTACATTCTTAATGATATCAATCATTGCAACAAGAAAATATAAGAAGATTTGTATACATTTAATGTTTATTACATACAAAGTGAATTAATTTGAATGATTAAAGGAAATCATAATGTGTTCCTTGCAGAAAAAAATAATGTTAATTTATTAAGGAGATATGCTTTCAAATATTTACAAAATAACGGCATGCATTTTTTATTCGTATTACTTGAATGCAAGTTTAAAAATGTTTTTAGCATAAATATGATATTTTTATTGCTTTATAAGTTTTGAAATGCATTAAGAAACTTCAGGAAATAAAATTGCCGTTTAAACAATAGTTTTTATTATTTAAAGTCATCGACGTAACTATATATGCTAGATAAAGCTTTACTTTGGGGAAAATAAAAAATAAAATATATTGACTACGATCATCAATAATCATGCTAAATTATTTTGATTAATTCACTTATATCGATTGAAGGAACGACCCTGCTTGTAATATTAATTAGGTTATTTTAATTAGCTAATTTTATTTCTCTTGATAAGACGGAATTCTTCGAAAGCAGACAGAACTTTAAAATCGAATTATCTAATGAGACATTTCGTAATCATCAAAAATCTAAAACTGACGTCTTACATTGAAATTTCTTATTAATATTATAAGCATAATCAGATACTTAAAACCTCAAATTATAATACCGTTCGCATTATGAATATATAGAGATTTGTTTATTATCGGAAAATATAGTGCAATTTGAGGTTATTTTGTTCATGATTACGCAGTTGCTATTGACATAATTTAAATAAATTACATTAAATTTTAATAATTAATAGATATAAATACAATATGAATAAAAAATAAAGAAATAAAATGCAGTATCGAATCTTTATAAAGTTGGAAACATGTTAATGTTCCCAACTTTAACAACTCCTTTATGTTACTATTTCTTGCATAAAATTTATGTTCAATACAAAGAAAAAAAAGGTGTAGTACCAAAGTTTTGTTTATGCAATTTAAAGTTAAATTTGTAAATAGGTCTATGTAAAATATTACAGAAAATTTTTAATTTTGAACATTAATTGACAGTTAGAGAGATTTTGAGGTATGACACTCATGTTTATGTAATACTATAGCACACAACGTTCCTCGACTAGCACAAATTTTTTTTACATCGTAGAAGATTAAAAAAATATAAATTATTTCAACGTTTACTACATCATGACGCATTTCTTGTAAGAATGAGACAAAAAGTAAACTGACTAATATTTATTTACATTATGACATTTAATACGATCGCAGGAACACAACAAAGCAGCCAGACCACACCTTGCCTGCAGGAAGCCAAACTTCAGACTGAAAACTAAAACGATTCTCATGGGATGGAGAAATCGTGAGCTTTTACGTAGAGTATGACGCTTCACTGCTTTGCAGCAGAAAAGTAATTTCGGATGATTTGAGCCAGAAGTTCTCCTCATAGGGAAACAACGCATTAGAATACATTATTCAAAATTATACTTAAAATAACCAAGTTACAAATTTTACAAGCTTTGTCAATGGTTACAAATCTTTGTAAATTGTTGAAATTATATTATTATTTTATGTCACTAAATTTTAGTTTATGTTCATAAGGATGTTTTATTAAATTTTAGCTTCATAAATTTTAAAAATTTACCAGAATCATTTGATTTTTAAAGCATGCTTCTTTTAAAACAATCACATAACCGTGCAATTGTAAAATTTGTATCAAAGTTAAGATTTTCTGTTCCTGTTCATTTCTATATGTATAGTCATTAATCAAAGTATTTATATATACGTCAAAAGTAAATAATATATTATTAATAAAATTAAATAATTCATTATTAATTAGGGTGAAATTAATTTTATAATAAGAATAAAACACGCTAAATACAATCAAGATAGACTATTTTGTGAAAAGGGAAAGTAAGAATATATATATATATATATATATATATATATATATATATATATATATATATATATATACACTGAAGTGACAAAAAGTCATGGGATAGCACTATGCAAATTTTCAGATGGCAGTAGCATCGCGTAGAACAGGTATAAATGCGCAGTGCTTTCGCAGCGCTTTCATTTCTGTTCAAGTTATTCATGTGAAGAGGTTTTGACGTGATGATGACCGCACGACGGAAATTAACGGACTTTGAACGCGGAATGTTAGTTGGAGCTAGACGCATGGGTCATGCCATTTCGGAAATCGTTAGGGAATTCAACATTCCCAGATCCACTGTGTCAAGAGTGTGCCGAGAGTAGGAAATTTCAGGCATAACATCCCACCATGGACAGCGCAATGGTCGACCGCCTGCACTTAACGACCGAGACCGGCGACGTCTGCAAAGAGTCGTAAATTCTAACAGACACGCAACACTGCGTCAAATAACCACAGAAATCAATGTGGGATGTACAAGGGACTTGTCTGTTAGAACTGTGTGGAGAAATTTGGCTTTCTTGGGCTATTCCAGCAGAAGACCGGCTCGAGTGCCTTTACTGACAGAACGACATCGCTTGCAGCTACTCTCGTGGGCACGTGAGCATATCGGTTGGTCCCTAGATGAATGGAAAACCGTGGCCTGATCCGATGAGTCACGATTTCAGTTGGTAAGAGCTGATGGTAGGGTTCGAGTGTGGCGCAGACCCCACGAAGCCGTGGACCCAAACTGTCAGCAAGGCACTGTTCAAGCTGGTGGTGGCTCCGTAATGGTGTGGGCTGTTTTTTCATGGCATGGACTTGGTCCTCTGGTGCGACTGGACCGAACATTGACTGGAAATGCTTATGTTCAGCTACTTGGAGATCACTTGCAGCCATTCATGGACTTCATGTACCCAAACAACGATGGGATTTTTATGGATGACAATGCGCCATGTCACCGGGCCACAACTGTTCGCAATTGGTTTGATGAACATTCTGGACAATTCCAACGAATGATCTGGCCACCTAGATCGCCCGACATGAATCCCATCGAGCATTTATGGGACATCATCGAGAGGTCTGTTCGTGCCCAAAATCCTGCACCATCAACGCTTTCTCAATTATGGACGTCTATCGAGACAGCATTGCTCAATATTCCTGCAGAAGACTTCCAACGACTTGTTGAGTCCATGCCACGTCGAGTTGCTGCACTTCGCCGGGCGAAAGGAGGGCCGACACGATATTAAGAGGTATCCCATGACTTTTGTCACTTCAGTGTATATATATATATATATATATATATTAAATCGAAACTCTTTTAAAAATGATATTTCCTCGACTTAGAAAAAAAATGGAATGTTAACCTTAGAAGAAATAAATTAATGGGGTATGGAAACCAACACCTTTTTAGCTCCAAGTTAACGAAATTTATGCAACATATTGAGATAGACCTTTTAAGGAATAAATTATATAAGTAGTGAGGATTGCCAAACCTTTAGTAATGTTAACTAAAACTTTGGGCCTGAATGCCCGAGTGTCTAGCGCTCTGGCGCTCGGTGCCACAGGTTTCGGGTTCGAGTCCTGGTGGTACCATGGATGTTTGTAGTGGTTCGGAATCCACTTTAAACCATAGGTCCCGGTCTAACACGATCGTAGAGCGTTGTGGAGAGTGACTTATTAAAAAAATAAGGAAAAACTAACTGTTCATATATATATAGTAATTAGGGGATTATAGTCCTTGTTGCTTCACATCCCCATATACCACTTCATTCATCATCATCATCATCATCAACTAAAACTTTTATGGATTTCCTAGTCCAACTAGTGACTCAGTAGCAACGCGCGTTGTTGGTGAGCATTTGGGCG
>BPLQ01007635.1:15967-35209 GCA_021605075.1 Caerostris darwini | reverse complement strand
TTTTTTTTTCTTATTGTATTGTTATTTCTGTTTCGCTGTCTTTTTGAATAACATTAAATTCGATTTCCATGTTTGGAGCTGGTGCACTTTTTGTTTTCAAGTGAAGGAATTATTTCCAGAGAACTGCGTATTTATTTGTATCAACGTCTTGCAATGCACACTTATGAAAGTTATGTTGCTTTCTTTCCTATTCAAGATTTTATTTCTTTGATCGCATTTATTTCTGCTTGAAGTACATCGTGTACTTATTAATATAACGACCTTAAGCTATTGATAAATTGTTATTATAATTTATGTGTCAAATCTAGAGGATGTTTAATCTATAAATATAAAAACAAAAAATTAATTTTTAAAAAGGATTTTTGGAACTTATTATGATACTTTCTAATACAAAAATATTATTAAACAACTTGAAAGGTACAATAGAGGCAATGCAAACACGAACATATCATTATTAAATCAAAATGAAATTCCCTTTATTAATAGTAATTTTTCAAAAGTTTCTCTCAAGAATGACATAATTTTGTTTTCATTTTGTCAATAAAATATTTGGTCATCTGGTTATTATTTAATTAATTATGTTGGAAATATAATAGTATCAAGATATTAAAAAAAAAAAAGAAAGAAAACTACAGAATTAAGCTTAACGGTTGCAACGTCATAATATAAGTACCAAAATTTATTAAACTTTCATAAATATAAATTTAAACGAAAAAATTTAGTCTCTCTAATGACTGCCCAAACTTAGCCCAATACTACTTCTAAAAGCTTCGCTACTAAAGCTACTTCTAGTCCGGTATAAAAGCTCTAAATATACTCTAAATATATATACTCTAAAAGCTACTTCTAGTCCTCCATAAAAGCTTGTAAATGTACTGTTGGATGCATTGATTATTAAAAACCTCATGTACTACGACGTTGCACATTATTACTCTACTACGAGAACCTTAGGACAACTTTTAGTTTGTTGCGAGATTAACGGATCTTCACCAGTTTGAATTGGTACTATTCGTTAAGTTCAAGAGTTTCTGTAACATCTGTTGGTTGAAGGACTTATTTAATTCTATTTCGGGTTGAATTGTATTGAGGTTATCAAATGCGGCCTAAATATATATTGAAATAAATAAGTTTTGTTATTCTTTTCATCATTAGCTAAGTTCATAAAAGCTATGAGCACATAATCTTCGGATCTAACATGGAATCTATAGTGTCTAGGATTGAATTTATATTTTTGAAGATTAATCTTTGAGTTAAAGGTTTTACTAACGCTTTGACTTTAGTGATGAGAAAAATTATGAGTAAGAATTATGATCTGTTTTGACTTTATCTTTTTTAAGAAATAGGACCACCACTCCTATTTTAAGGGCATTTAATAATATTGATAACTTGATTATCTATAGCATGAAATCCAGGAGCTTTTACCTTTGAAAACGCTTGTATCATCCTTTTTATTTCTTCTTTTGTAAAAGAAAGTTCTTTAGTAATAAAGTTAATTTCCGGAGAACAAGAAAAAGTTTCTTGAAGGTTGATTCGATAGATTTTTTTCCAAAAGGGTTTTAACAACATTTTTGTTATTCATACTTCTTGATTTATCTACTGCTTTAAAGATTTCTGATGGAGAAAAGGAATCTTTAAATATGATCTTAAAAGATTTTCCGAAAGGGGTACATGATTCTGAACATAATTTTCTCCAGGCTTGACGTTTTGCATGGATAATTTTTTTTTGTTAGTTACTCTTGTTTTGGAAAAAAATCGAAATAAAGTTATCTTTTTCACCTCCTAGCGATTTTCGCTTTCTTCTTGTAAGAGCATTTAATTTCTTTTTCTTATTTAAAGTTGTGGGCTGCATCAAGTAAGGGTGAATTTTTACTATAGTTTTGCTACTGCATGCCTTGGAGCATACTTCAACGATGTCTTTTTGAAAAATGGGATTAGCTTCATTTAGTTGGCATTATTCCTAGCATTATTCAATATGTAAAGAAGTTTGCGATTGTTAGGATAGAAGGCTTTCAAGAATTGCTTATGTCCCCCGAAGGCTGCTTTAAATCGTTTAAATGTAATAATTTTTCTTTCAGATTAAATAATTTCTCTTATGTATTTGTTATTACTAAGAGTTTCTTCCTTTAGAATTTCGCTGCCACTTCTTGAGGCCAACTCTGCTACCGAAACCAAAATAAGATCTGACCATCCCTTACTATTGCAATGGCAATGCTGATATATTATTTAATTAATGGGTGTAATTTGCTAAAGAACTTCTCTACTAACAAATCTCTTGTGTCTTCTGAATTTAAACCCTAATTAATTGCTTGCACTGACATCTGTTCCAATTAATATTTTCTCATTTTTGACAAAAAAATGTAATTGTGTTTAATGTTATTTGATGTTATGTTAATGTTAGTTGAGGTAATATCTGAGGTAATGTAATACCATTGTCATTTAATGTTATTTGAGGATTATCGTAAAGTAAACAATACCTTGACATTACTGTGAGAGATTGATTATTGTCAGATATTTTTATTGTTACTACAATATGTTTATCCCCAGAACAATAGACAATTGAATGTTTAGGAGTGAAATAATTTTTTTTCCATTTTGGAATAATCAAGTTTTCCAAGTTCTAGGTATTCCTTCATTTTTGTTATTTTTAACATACAATTAAAACCCTTTTAATAATTTTTGAAGTAGTTTATTTAACAAAATTGTAGCTGCTTTAGCTTTTCTCAAGTTGTTTTTTACAATGTTCAAGTTAATGGAATAATAATCTTGAAATGTCCATTGAGGAAAATTTGCAAAAGGTTCATTGATAGTGGATACTTTATGATTTAATGACATTATGTTGCTAAATTTTATGCTTCATTTATTTTTGTATGACGTGGCGTAGCCTAGATTCGCTGGTCAAACAGAACAAATCATTGATAGAAAATAATTATGTACTCAAACAACTGCGAAATTGTTCAGGATTACAATGTGCTATGCCACCGGGACAAATTCACTCGTAATTGGTTTGAGAAACATTCTGGACAATTTTTAGGCTACCTAAATCGCTAGATATGAATCTTATCAAACATATTTGAGACATGATGTAAAGGATAGTTCGTGCACACAATCCGGCACCGCAAACACTTTCACAATTATGTACTGCTATATATGCAGCATGACTGAATATTTTTTCATGGGATTTTCAGATGACTTGTTGAACCACGTCGGTTTGCTGCAGTTCGCTGGAAAAGAATGTTTCACATGACATTAGAAGGTATCATATGACTTTTGGCATTTCAGTGTATATATATAGTATGTGGAGATATATGGAATATGGAAGTATGTGGAGATTTCTATTCCCTATTAAAAGCCTTGTAATAATTGTGCATAATAAGTCTTTTACAATTTTTTTTGTTATAATTCAATATTGTTCTATATTTAATGCACTAATAATATAAAAATCAAATCAAATTGCCAGTAAATATTTCAGTTACAAATTTGAAGGCATGGGTCATGTACAAAAAAAATATATTCAAATAAAAAACTTAAAAATTAATTGCAAAACAAAACTTACAGTAAAAAGAGTGGGCTTAAAAATATCCTTTGTTTAGTTAATGTAAATTACTTATTCAGAAACTGAAGTAAATTAATATGATTTAATTTTTTACTTTTCAGAGAAAATAAATATTTCTTATAAAGGCTTAGATCAAGAAATATTTTTATAAGATATTCAAGACTAAATAAATATCAATAACTAATTTTCTCTCTACCAATATCACACGATCTACTACTAATAATAATTATTAGTAGATAAATTATTGACATACAAGACAAATAAGGCTTTTAATATTTTGAATAAGTTAATATATGGAGTATTGTTATTTTAATTTTTAATTACTTTAGATAATTTAAGTTTTGCTTTCTTTTTAAAAGTATTTATGAATTTTGATTTAATGAAAATAAAATTATAGTAAATAGTATCATTTCTGCTGCTTAATGCCTCTAAATTTTTAATTAAATACAGTTAAGTTCAAAATTAAGATTTTTTTCAGATTTGGTAGGTACTGGATAGAATTTAACGAAATTTAACGAAATTTAACGAATTTAACGATGATATAATAAAAAAAACCACCTCTTCAACAGTTATAAAACACATGCGTGATTGTGTAAACACTAATCGAAGTCGGAAGGTATAAAACAGGGGTTACAGAATCGAACAAAAAATAAAAGGTTTAATAGGAGGTATAGTCCACTCTTAAGGATAGCCTCACACCGTGATTTCATACTGGAAATAAAGCAATTTATGAATTATTGTGGCAATTGATCCCTCTATATTCAGCAGCGTTCTCTGTTCATTATTTTTAAGCCCTGGGATGGTTCTAAGGGGAAGTGGGTGGGTCGCAAATTGCAATTGCCGTCACCAGAACGTCACAGAAATGCTCTAGAGGGTTTATGTCTGGAGATTTGGCTAGTCAACCCATCCGATATCTTTACTTTCCAGAAAATCATCTATCAGATGAGCTGTACGTGGCAGCGCATTGTCGTTAATTAAAAGGAAATCAAGACCTACTACACCCCTGGAAATTGAAACATAGGGTTCACCGTCTGCATCCTATACCTCACACCAGTCACATGCCTCTTTCAAAGACATGGATGTGTGATCATACAGGATGATGTCTGCCCAGACTATCAAATCCCTGCTGCCATAATGGTAGTTTTCTTGGAGGACCGGTAAATAGTCACTACCCTCACACAAGTTTTGTAATATTGTATGGAAACAGTAGTTTTACATTTGGTTCAGTTTTTTTTTCTGAAATTCGATAAAATATGCAATTTTTTTTAATTTTGAACACCAGCGTGTTTTGGAAATCTAACACTTAATAGCTAAGAAATTTATACAGAACATTTAAATTCGAGAATTGGTGTCCATAAATCCCAAAAATGTACAATACAAGTTTTATTTTTTGAGAGATATAAATCCGAGAAACTCTATCTAAACTCTATCTGAAACTCTATAAATCCGAGAAAGTCTGTGATAGCATTTAAAGTTTACAAATTAATTTATTCTTCAATTATTAATCAGTTAAAGTATATTTTATTTTGATTAAGTCATTTGGTAATTTTCATTTTGTTTTGTGATATATATTTTAACTCTCAATATTACAAATTACTTAATTTTATTGCTATAAATGTTATATATCGTAATTCTACTCATTACTTTTACGATATCAATAAAATAAAATTTATTATGTAGAGTTGTTGAAGATTTGAAACAGAGAGATAAAACCTTACGATTCATTATTTATTTGTAAACCAGATACAATTTGTATGGAATAAACAATATCATTCTGCTTTACAAAATTTTAAGGAACTATAAAGTTTGTAATGCTCTGTATTCGAGACAAAATAGAAACATAACGCACATTTTTATTATTACAGTAAGAGCTATAAAGGTCAACTTTCTGCGTCCCATGTACTACAGTAAATTATTTCACTTTTTTCGAAACAAATTTAATCTACCATATGACAATCCGTACAGACGAAGCTTCTACGCGAAGTAGTTTCTCAGAGAAAGATAGTAAGTAACAGAGAAACGGAAACTAGAAATAAAAAAAATAAAAAAGTTCTAGGAACGTTTTCTATTTGATTGCACTCGCAACGGATCTCTAAGTTTTTCAATTTTGTTTCCCCTTTGTCTTCATCCCAACTCACATGGGATGCAATTTCTCTTCAGAAAATTTGTACTCGTTTCACGTTTCAAAAACACGCTCCCGCCCCCTTTTTTTTTCATTCTCTGGAAAACATAAGTTGAGCTATCTGGTATGAAGTTCAACTGCTTCTTCTCACTTTAAGAAACTGCCTTGGATCCATTTTGTTTTAGATTAGAATAGTTTTCTGGAGAGAGTAAAATAGAGAACTTCTCCAGATTATTTTCGCTGATAGTCAAAGTTTTCCAGTTTCTGACTAAAATCCATTTCCTTTCAATATATTTTTGTCCAGTTTTGGAATTCGGTTTGGCTTTCGTAGTTATTGAATTCCAACATTTTTTAATCTTGGTTGGGGATCCCTATTCCAAAATAACGAAATGTAAACGAAATAACAACTACCACAAAAAATGGATTTTAGAAATCAAGGAAAAATTAAAAAAAACCCTGTTATTACATAAATAAGTAAATTTTCATCATTACATATCATGCATAATCAACGATGTATCAGAATATGAAGTGAAAATTAATTGAACTGCTAACGTTTAACATACTTGAAAGCATGGCCGTAAACATGTTTTCAAAATGTCTGCGATATATGCAAGTAGAAACTTCGCACTGAAATTTCAAGATAGTCCTGTTTCAAAATGAGTACTCGTTATTATTCTAACTGAAGAATTACGTTGGAAAAGCATTGGGTTAATAAGAGCAAACCATATCCAGTCATATATAGAAAAATGAAATGAATGTGAGTCCTAATGAATTTAAGAGACCGTGGAATTCAATTCTAAGAATATAATCAGTTTCTAGAAAGTACATATAAGAAAGAAGGGCTACACCAACCCACCTCAGACCTTCTGTTGTGACTCACTACCACTGGATGGCAGGTATCCAGGTAAATTGCACATTTGTATTTTGGAAATCAAACTCTTAATAACTAAGAAATGAATACAGAACATTTAAATTTGTGAATTGGCGTCAATAAATCCCCAAAAATTAAAAATATAAATTTTATTGCTTCTTCCTGGAAGATATCAATCCGAGAAATTCTATAATAGCATTTAAGGTTTACAAATTATTATATTAATCAATTATCAATAAGTATAAGGTAATTTTATTTTGATTAATTCATGTGGTAATTTCTTTCACTGTGCTTAGGAATTTATATTTCAAATATTAACATTACAAACTACATAATATTGTTGCTATAAATGTTATTATATATAATGAATGTAAGTAATTTTCTCTATCTCATCTATATTGTTTTTACAATGAAATAAAATATAATGCATAAAGATGTTGAAGAGTAACAATAACAACAAAAAATAATTCATGTTCTCTCCGTATTATTCAATACTGTTTTTTTTAATTCTATATGAAATAAAAATTAAACGTGAATACATTTCATTTTGTTAAAATTGTTTATGTACGGAAAATATATTAAATGTCTTAATATAAAGATGCCAATGCAATTACTTGTTCCTTAAAATCCCTTTTATTACTTATTATATTCTCATTATCAGAGGAACTATCTGCTTGCATAGAGGGAGAGCCTTTTGGATTTTGATACTAATCTGGATGTTGAAGGTACTTTTTTTAATCTTTTTCTATTTAATATTAAAAATTCTGGTTATTTTAATCAATATTTTGGGTTTTTTCCCAGTTAAATATTCTTTTGAATCTAGTCAGCATTATATGGGGTTTTGCGAGGCACTGGTTGACTAAAGGTTGTTGGTTCTGGTATAATGTTGACGGAATTAACAAACTGAATAAATTTGGCCTGCGCTTCGAAAAGTTAAGAATGTTATGGGTTAGATCCTCGTGATTACATTACTAAAGTTATTTAAAAATAACTTTTATGTATATTTTCTGTGCTGTGGTCTAGTGTAGGTGTTTTTCTTAAAGTTTTTCTTTTAGTTAGTTTTTTAAGTTTAGTTTTATTCTTTTTAGGTGCAAGATTGTCAGCCCTCGCTCACTAATTTTCATTTTAAACGCTCTACAATCATATTAGGATTGGGATCTAACAGTTTAAAGGGGAATTCGAACCACTAAAAACTCACATGGCACCAAGTTCCAGAACGCCAATCTCTCAGAAATCAGGACCATATATATCAAATGTAGATGTAGTAGATATATATAGTAATAGTTGTAGTTATATGTGTGTGTATATATATATATATCCACATTTTGACATTATCTTTAGGAGACATCCTTATGGGGTGGTTTGTAAACCCCTTTCCAAGAACAGGAAAGATCTGTTCTGTTCACGGATTTAACGCACTCCTCTTTAGTAGATACAGAAAATTTAGGTTCAGCTTTGTTCATCTGACGTTCCACTTGGTTTTCTGTTAAATACTCACGCACATCTGGCCTTTCTAGTCCCTTTGTAAACACATTGCTCAATATAAGTTTTAAGATGCCTACATTTTATTTTTAAATTATCAGCATTCTTTTATCCTTAAAACAAAAGTAACAATAATAATAACAAATTAGAAGTAACTTACATGTAAAGTAGAATGTCTAAATCCAACCCTTTTTTTTCCAAACGTTTCTTATACCTTTTTTTTATTTAAGTTTTCTTTTTATACCGTGAATTAAACAAGATAGGTGTGAGGCAATTCCACATTCACACACATAACTCAGAAATCTCTTAAGCCAGCGGAGAAATCTATCTTAACGAGTTACTTTAAAACTCGGAAAACATTTTTTTTTTACAAGTGTCTTTTTTTTAAAGTAAAAACACATGAAACTTTGGAATGTTTTAAAATATCTTACTCTACTGTAAGTTACTTTGTACTGTGTTAAAAGTAAGTTACTTTACTGTAAGTTACTTTATACTGTGTTAAATGTATGTTACTCTACTGCACGTTACTATATACTGTATTAAAAATATGGTACTGTACTGTAAGTTACTTTATATTGCGTATTTTACAAAAATTAAATTTTTGTTTTTATGTATATATATTGTATATATATATAGCTTATAATCAAAATAAATGAATAAAAGAATAGTGGAACAAGTTGTAGAAGTAGTATTGTGCTAAGTTTGAGCAGTCATTAGGGAGATAAAATTTTTTCTTTTAAATTCATATTTATAAAAGTTTATTAAATTTTGGCAGTTATATTATGATGTTGCAGCTGTTAAGCTTGATTCGTGTAGTTTTCTTTTTTTGTTTAATATCTTGATACTATTATATTTCCAACATAATTAATTAAATAAAGACCAGATGACCAAATATTTTATTGACAAGTTGAAAACAAAATTATGTCATTCTGGAGAGAAACTTTTGAAAAATTACTATTAATAAAGGGAATTTCATTTAGATTTACTAATGATGTGTTCGTGTTTGCATTGCATCTGTTGTACCTTTCAAGTTGTTTATTAATATTTTTGTATTAAGTTCTTTAGAATGTATCATAACAAGTTCCAAAAATCCTTTTTAAAAATTAAATTTTTGTTTTTATATTTATGCATTAAACATCCTCTAGATTTGACACATAAATTAGAATAATAATTTATCCATAACTTAAGGTCACTATATTAATAAATACACGATATATTCCAATCAGAAATAAATGCGATCAAAGAAACAAAATCTTGAATAGGAAAGAAGGCAACACAACTTTCAGAAGTGTGCATTGCAAGACCTTGATACAAATAAATACGCAGTTCTCTTGAAATAATTCTTTCACTTGTAAAACAAAAAATGCACCTGCTCCAAACATGGAAATCGAATTTAATGTTATTCAAAAAGACAGCGAAACGGAAATAACATCACAACGAAAACAAAATTCTTTCAAAATCACATTCTTAATCTCTTTCATAATAATCTCTTTTTTAATTGAAACATTTGGCATTATTTTAAATGTGTTAAATATTAACTCAATAACCATTCTTTTTTGTTTATCTTCAAAATAAGGCGACTTTGGCTCTAACGCCAGTATAACTGTTATTTCAGAGGGACTACATTTGAGTGAAATCAAATTGTCTAGTATAGGGGTCGGCAACCTGCGGCTCGCGAGCCGCATGCGGGTCTTTGAATGTGAAACTGCGGCTCTTTAGTTCCATACGCAAATATTATTTATTTTATCAAAAAAAAAATCATTTTAAAATCGTTCTGTATCGATTAACGAGAATCTGAAGAACTGTTTCGTGATTTCAAAAACAAACCAGAAATCTTGAAAAAAAATCAAAGAATTGCCACTATCCGCTAAAACAGTACAAGATAGAATAGCTAAAATATCTTCAAATGTAACATATTTGCAGGTGGAAGATATTCAACTTTCTTCTGCCTTAGATGAGTCTTGCGACATAAAAGACACGGCACAAGTTGGCTTTTTGTCAGGTATATGTCTTTCCAAGGTCCAAAAGAAGAACTTCTAGGATTCCTACGGCTCTCGGGACAAACTAGAGGGGAAGATATAGCGAATGCCGTGCAAAAATGCCTTGAAGACAATAAGATCGATTTAAATAAAATCGTTTCAATAGCAACTGATGGAGCCAGAAGTATGATAGGAAAAAATAAAGGGGCAACAACGATTCTTCAACGATTAAATAAACCACGAAATTCTTACGTTTCACTGCATAATACACCAAGAAGCGCTTTGTGCCCAAACATTTCCGGCCGAAATAGTTGAGGTCATGAATTTGGTAATCAAGATTGTTAACAGCATCTTGTCAAAAGCACTCTACCATTGTCAGTTTAAAGAATTCTTAAACGAAATGGAGACTCAGTATTCCATCCTCCTTCTTCACAATAAAGTGCGATGGTGATAAAGTGCAAAGGTAAGGTGTTGAAACGTTTTGCTTTGTGCTTGAATGCAATAAATACATTCCTAAATAAAAAAGGCATTAATCACCCTGAGTTAGAGAACGGCAAATGGTTGCAAAAATTTTACTTTATGGTGGATATCACAGCGAAAGTAAATGAGCTGAATCTAAAACTGCAAGGAAAGGGAAACCCAGACTATGTTTTGGTAGAAGAATTGATTTGTTTTGAAGAAAAATTAATTGTTTTGGCAGAAGATATTCAAAGCGATATATGACTTCATTTTCAATGAGAGGGAAACGCAGAGATTTTCCAGAACAATTTGTTTATTATTCGAATCTCTAGGGTAAACGCACAGAAGTTAATAAGTGGAAATAATGAAAAGCAAAGTACCTTCTTTTCCCGTAGTAATTTGATTTCAGACGGTCTTCATTGTATAAATGAGAACGAAATAGGCAATCTTTTTTTCCTTTTGGAGGTTATATCTTTTGTAACTTAACAAAGAATGTCAGTTAATTGTCTACTAAATGATTAATTCTCATTTAATACTTGCTTTATTTAACAAGCACAGTTTAATAAGATTAGTCAAAACAATTGAAGTAATTACTATTAATAAAGGGAATTTACTTCTTTAGATTTTCTAATGATACTAATATATTTTCATTAATAAAATGTTATATATATATTATAATTAAAAACCAATCAACGAAAGAACAGTGGAACAAGCTTCAGAAATGGCATTATGTTAAATCTGAGCAGTCATAAGAGTGATGAAATGTTTTTCTTTTAAATATATATTTATAAAATATTAATAATTTCGGTATCATATTGGTTTTATTAGAGTTATTTTATTATGTTGGTATTATTAGTGTTGTTTTGGTATTATATTATATTATTTGGTGTATATTATTAACATTATTATTGATATTATTTGGTATTATATTAATTATAGTTCCTTGTTGTTGCAACTGGTTATGTTTAGTTCTGTAGATTTCTCTTTCTGCTTAATATTTTGGTACTATCATATTTCAAACATAATTAATTAAAAAAAGACCAGATGATAAAATATTTTATTGACAAGATGAAAGCAAAATTATGCTATTCTTGATAAAAGCTTTTAGGAATCTAGTTTTATCAAAAATCAGATAGATTCCAGGAAGTTAAAAATAGTTGGATGAAAAGTTCTGTAAATGCCCAATGTTTCGTCTGAATTTCATACAAAAAATTGCAAACTGAAAACAGAAACCCAAGGACTTTTTAAGGAAGGTTAGGCAAAGAAAGACTTTATAACTTAAATTAAAAAATAAAGTTCCAGGAATTGAGTTACTGTTTATTAATATATAATAATTTATCCATTGTACTTATCTTTTTTAATTTCTTTTCTCATTATTTAAAAGTTCGTACATTAAATTTACATGCATTTCATAACTGTACAATACAAAAATGTTCAGTCTGATCCCATATATAACTTAATTTTCTTGGACATACCTATTAAAAGTTTGGATAACAGTACAGGTTACAATGTTCACAGTTGTACAATATTTATTTCTTTTGATATAGCGTTTCATTGGTCTTTTTTTTATAAGCTCTGTTATAAAACAGAATATCAAAATAAATGCTGAATTTTTGTTATTATTTTATATAAATGGTATTTTACTATTAATATTTTATCGTGATATTTTAAATAACTTAACTGCTTAGAAATTACGCTGCTTAACGTAATAGATAGATGGAGAAGTTAATTTCATAGAAACAAAAGTTTCAGTCTTCCTAGTGGAATCTTTGAAGATAAGAAAGAAATGGACCCTGCCTTGTTAGAAACGTGTTTTTCTCTGTAGCAGAACAAGTTGGCAATTTCTTAATAATTTGGAAAACAGGTTGGTCTGTTAATCCTTCATCTCACTGTTTTTGCCCTTTTGAAAGAAGGTTATTATTAAATAAGCCCTTTTGTCTTGTGAGTTCATCGAATGTTTTATTATCGAGATGTCCTATCCATCCTAATATAATAAGTTTATTGGAATGAAGAACACTGAATTTCCCTTGAGGGTTGATGTGGTGTATAAGGATTCAACAGGGCTAGTAATCCAGACAGACTACCAGACCATATTTTTACATGCTTTCTTGTGGAGATTTGTCAAATAGCTTCATGTATGGCTATTAATTCTGCTTAAAAAACAGAGTTTGTCAGTTCAATTTACCCCTCCACTCTGAAATGTTACTTCCCTTTTTGAAGAAACAAACCTTTTCCCTTTTGCTTTTATTCATTTGAAGCCGTTCGTGAAATAAATCTGCGCATTTATCGAGGAGAATTGATTTTGAATGTCAACTTGATTTCAAATAGCAAAAATATGGATTGAATTAAACGTAAATACTACAGTTTTTATTTCGCTATTAGTAGAAGTGTTTCTATTTGTTCTTCGTTCTGGACACAAAAGTGAATGCAGCTTCTGCTGGCAATTTTTAATTAAAGGGAGGTAAACGTGCAATTATTTGAAGAGTATATTTTTTTCTGTATACTATAGTAAAGTTAGCAGCCTTCTTGCTGGAATCACTATTTGATTATGACAGTGTTAGTCACTGGGCCTAGTTATTTTGGAAGTTATCTAGTGTGTAGTGAATATACCTGTAAGGCTGCCGATCACTTAAAAAAAACCTGAAAATATGTTATGTTTGAAGATAGAACTAAGTATTTCTTGTTATAATAAATTCAACACCACAAAATATTCTTCTGGTACACTGTAAAAAAAAGAAAGCAAATATACCTTCAGGCATTAAATAAATAGCAAGGTTTTTATTTACAGCCTCCAGAAGTTCCAAAAATTAACTAAGTAATTAAATGAATTTAAATAAATCAAGCAAAAAAGAAACAATTAATTAATTATTCTCAATCGCTGATTTCCTATCTGTTTAAAGAACAAATTCTTATTTGCTTTTCGAATACTGCAAAAATTGAGTCACCATGCAAATAAATAAATGTTTAATTTTAGCGATTTTACATTTTGTTTACATGAAGAGAAACTCTAATTAAAAACTGTTAGCGTTTGCATGTGCTGAATTAAAGCCGTAATTCTTTGCATCAAACACTCCTTTTTTATTTACTTTCGAAGCTAATGCTTTGCTCAAATTTCGCGATTTAATGGAATCAAATTACCATAACAGCTTTCTTCCTCATGCAAATGAATGCAAGTCGAGTAAATGTAGAAGTAAATGGAAGATAATGGGCGGGAAACAAAGTCGCAGAGGAATTAAAACATTCCAAAGTTTCATGTGTTTTTACTTTAAAAAAAAGACACTTGTAAAAAAAAAAATGTTTTCCTAGTTTTAAAGTATCTCGTTAAGATAGCTTTCTCTGCTGGGATAAGAGATTTCTGAGTTATGATTGTGAGTGTAGAATTTCTTTACACCTATCTTGTTTAATTCATGGTATAAAAAGGAAACTTGAATTTAAAAAAAAGGTATAAGAAACTTTAGAAAAAAAGGGTCGGATTTGGACATCTATTTTACATGTAAATTACTTCTAATTTTTTATTATTATTATTACTTTTGTTTTAATGATAAAAGAATGCTGACAATTAAAAAATAAAATGTAGGCATCTTAAAATTTATATTGACCAATGTGTTTACAAATGGACTAGAAAGGTCAAGTGCGTAAAGCATTGTCAGTATTTAACAGAAAACTGAGTGGAAAATCAGATGGACAGAAGTGAATCTAAGTTTTCAGTATCTGTTAGACATAGTTACGTTAAATCCGTGGACACAACAGCACTTTCATGGGCTTGGAGATGGGCTTACAAACCACACCATAAGGATGTTTCCTAAAGATGATGGCAAAATATGGTTGCAATGTAACAAGTTCCCTGCGGTGGACTCTGGTAACTTTGTATTCGCTCTCGCTTTCTCTGTATATATATATATATATATATATATATATATATATATATATATATATGGTAAATCTATGATAAATGTATCATTTATAGCAAAGTGAGCAGCCTTATTGCTGGGCTCACTGTTTGATTATGGCAGGATTAATCATTGGCCTAGGTGTTTTGAAAGTTATTTAATGTGTATTGAACATATCTGTATGGCTCTTGATCGTGCGTTATCTCAATACTTAAAAAAAAATATATTATATTATTATATTTAACCTTATTCAACAGTGCTGTTTTCAGGCTTTGGGGTTCTCGGAGGAGGGGCGTGCGAGTTGTAATTGCACTCCCCAGAGCACAGTGGTAAGAATACAAGGTTGATGTCTGGAGATCTGACTTGGCAACCCATCAAATATCCTTACTTATCAGAAAATCGCCGATCAGATGAGCTCAATGCTATCGCGTGTTAAAATGAATGCCATTAAAATGAAATTTTAGCTAACTGTACCCTTGAAAAGGAGAATATAGGGTTCCAAGTCTACATCCCTGTACATCACACCAACCACAAGTCTCTTTCAAAGATATGGGTGTGAGGTCATATAACATGATATTTATTCAGGCCATCAAACCTCCGCTGCCATAATTGGCAATATCTTTTACATTGGAGGGTAGGTAGCTGGTCATTGTCTCTCCCCACTACAAAAATTAGTGGTTATGCTAAAGAGGGATTCATAAAGAGAATGTTTGCCTATTGATCCATGCTCCAATCTCTATTATCTCTGCACCACCCCAAATGGATTTTCCTCTTAGCAGAAATAAACGGAAACCCAAATACAGGTCTTGCAAACAGACCTCTCTTATGAAGCATCCTGGAAATAGTAGCCCTTAAAATTCGCCATCCTGTGAGCTCACAAATCACGAGAGAGCTGTGAAGCTGTAGCTTTCCCGTTACGTCTCAATGTAGTTTTCAAATAAGGATCATCTTTGGTCGATGTGGCTTTTGGTTCATCTTGTTCAAGTTCTCTCTATAGGTATATAAAAAAGCAAGTTCCTCTACTGGTTCCGTCCACATACGCTTACTTATTCAACGCACATGATTTGCATCTTTGTATAGAAACAGTAGTTTTACATTTAGTTCAGTTTTTTTTCTGAAATTTGACGAAGTATACAAATTCTTTTAATTTTGGACACTGAAGTATTTTGGAAATCAAACGCTTAATAGCTAGGAAATGAGTGCATAACATTTCAATTTGTGAATTGGCGTCGATAAATCTCTAAAAATTAAAAATACAAACTTTATTCATTCTTTTTTGAAGATATCAATACGAGAAACTCTCTAATAGTATTTGAGGTTTACAAATTATTATATTCACCCAATATTAATCAAGTTAAAGATATTTTATTTTGATTTAGTCATTTGGTAATTTCTTTCCCTTTGTTTAGTGATATATATTTTAACTCTTAACAATACAAACTACATAATTTTATTGTTACAAATGTTTGCAATTTTCTCTATTATTATTTTTACGATATCAATGAAATAAAATTTAATGTGTAGAGATGGTGAAGATTTGAAACAGAGAGATAAAACATTACGATTCATCATTTATTTGTAAACCAGACACAATTTTTGTGGAAAAACAATATCATTCTTCTTTACCAAATTTTAAGGAACTATAAAATTTGTATTGCTCTGTATTCGAGACAGAATAGAAACATAACGCACATTTTTATTATTACAGTAAGAGCTATAAAGGTCAACTTTCTTCGTCCCATGTACTACAGTAAATTATTTCACTTTTTCGAAACAAATTTAATCTACCATGTGACAATCCGTACAGACGAAGCTTCTACGCGAAGTAGTTTGGCTTCTTTTCACATTTTGTCTCTCAGAGAAAGATAGTAAGTAACAGAGAAACGGAAACTAGAAATAAAAAAAGAAAAAAAAAGTTCCGGGAACGTTTTCTATTTGATTGCACTCGCAACGGATCTCTATGTTTTTCAATTTTGTTTCCCCTTTGTCTTCATCGCAACTCACATGGGATGCAATTTCTCTTCAGAAAATTTGTACTCGTTTCACGTTTCAAAAACACGCTCCCGCCCCCATTTTTTCTTCTCTCTGGAAAACACAAGTTGAACTATCTGGTATGAAGTTCTACTGCTTCTTCTCACTTTAAGGAACTGCCTTTGGATCCATTTTGTTTTAGATTAGAACAGTTTTCTGGAGAGAGTAAAATAGAGAACTTCTCCAGATTACTTTCGCTGATAGTCAAAGTTTTCCAGTTTCTGACTAAAAATCCATCGAGTGCTTTCAATATATTTTTGTCCAGTTTCGCAGTTATTGGATTCCGACATTTTTTAAGATTGCTTGTGGATCTGTATTCAGAAATAACGAAATGTGAACGAAACAATAACAACCACAAAAAATGGATTTCAAAAATCATTATAATTGAAATATATGAAATTGCTATAACACGGGAATAAATAATTAAAATTTCATAAAATCTACATAGCGTACATAAAAAATCAATGCTGTATCTGAAAACGACGTGAAAGTTAATGGAACTGCTATAGTTCAACATCACTGAACACACGGCCGCAAACATGCGGTTTTAAAAATGTCTGCAGTTTATGCAAATAGAAATTGCGCAGTGAAATTTCAAGATAGTCCTGTTTCAAAATGAGTACTCAAAATTATTTTATCTGAAGAATTAGTTAAAAAATGGGTTAATGAAAACAAACCAGATTCAATCATGTATAGAAAAATAGAATGAATATGAGTCCTACTGAATTTAAGAGACCGTGGAATGTAATTATAATAACATAATCAGTTTCTAGAACGTACATATAAGAAAGAAGGGCTTCAGCAACCCAACTCAGACCTTCTATTGTGGCTCACTACGAGTGGATGGCAGGTATCCAGGTAAATTGCACATTTGTATGTTGGAAATCAAACTCTTAATAACTAAGAAATGAATACAGAGCATTTAAATTTGTGAATTGGCGTCGATAAATCCCAAAAAATTAAAAATAAATTTATATGGATGCTTTTTGAAGATATTAATTTGTGAAAGTCTATGATAGCACTTAAGGTTTATAAATTATTATATTCATCAATTATCAATAAGTATAAGGATATTTTATTTTGATTAATTCATGTGGTAATTTCTTCCACTCTGCTTAGGAATTTATATTTAAATATTAACATTACAAATGACATAATATTGTTGCTATAAATGATATTATATATAATAAATGTATAGAATTTCCTCTATCTCATCTATATTGTTTTTACAATAAAAAGAAAATGTAATGCATAAAGAGGTTGAAGTGTAACGATAACATCAAAAAATAATTCATGTTCTCTCCGTATTATTCAATATTGTTTTTTTAAATTCTATATGACATAAAAATTAAACGTGAATACATTTCATTTTGTTAAAATTGTTTATGTACGGAAAATATATTAAATGTCTTAATATAGAGATGCCAATGCAGTTACTTGTTCCTTAAAATCTCTTTTATTAATTATTATATTCTCATTTTCAGAGGAACTCTCTGCTGACATAAATGCAGAGCCTTTTGGATTTTGATACTAATCTGGATATTGAAGGTGCTTTATTTAATCTTTTTCTATTTAATATTAAAAATTCTGGTTATTTTAATCAATATTTTGTGTTTTTTTCCCGGTTAAATATTCTTTTGAATTTAGTCAGCATTATATGGGGTTTTGCGAGGCACTGCTTGACATAATGTTGTTGGTTCTGGTATAATGTAGACGGAATTAACAAACTGAATAAATTTGGCCTGCGCTTCGAAGAGTTAAGAATGTTATGGGTTAGATCCTGGTGATTACATTACTAAAGTTATTTAAAAATAACTTTTATGTATATATTCTGTGCTGTGGTCTAGTGTAGGTTGTTTTCTTAAGGTTTTTCTTTTAGTTAGTTTTTTAAGTTTATTTTTTTTCTTTTCAGGTGCAAGATTGTCAGCCCTCGCTCGCTAATTTTCATTTCAAACGCTCTACAATCATAATAGGATTGGGATCCAACAGTTTAAAGGGGAATTCGAACCACTAAAAACTCACATGGCATCAAATTTCAGAACGCCAATCTCTCAGAAATCAGGACCATATATATCAAATGTAGATATATATAGTAATAGTAGTAGTTATATATATATATATATATATCCACATTTTGACATTATCATTAAGAGACATCCTTATGGGGTGGTTTGTAAACCCCTTTCCAAGCCCAGGAAAGTTCTGTTCTGTCCACGGATTTAACGCACTCCTCTTTAGTAGATACAGAAAATTTAGGTTCAGCTTCGTTCATCTGACGTTCCACTTGGTTTTCAGTTAAATACTCAAAAACTAAACACATTTGCTCAATATAAGTTTTAAGATGCCTACATTTTATTTTTAAATTATCAGCATTCTTTTATCCTTAAAACCAAAGTAACAATAATAATAACCAATTAGAAGTAACTTACACGTAAAATAGAATGTCCAAATCCAACCCTTTTTTTTAAAAACTTTTCTTATACCTTTTTTTTATTTAAGTTTTCTTTCTATACCGTGAATTAAACACGATAGGTGTAAGGCAATTCCACATTCACACACATAACTCAGAAATCTATTAAGCCAGCGGAGAAATCTATTTTAACGAGATACTTTAAGACTCGGAAAACATTTTTTTTTTTTAGTGTCTTTTTTTTTAAAGTAAAAACACATGAAACTTTGGAATGTTTTAATTCCTCTGCGATTTTGTTTCTCGCCCATTATCTTCCGTTTACTTCTACATTAACTCGGCTTGTATTCATTTGCATGAGGAGGAAAGCTGTTATGCTAATTTGACTCCATTAAATCGTTAAATTCGAGCAAAGAATTAGCTTCAAAAGTAAATAAAAAAAAGGAGT
>BPLQ01007635.1:0-15957 GCA_021605075.1 Caerostris darwini | reverse complement strand
AAAAGGAGTGTTTGATGCAAAGAATTACGGCTTTAATTCATTCAGCATATGCAAACGCTAACAGTTTTTAAGTAGAGTTTCTCTTCATGTAAACAAAATGTAAAATCGCTGAAATTAAACATTTATTTATTTGCATGGTGATTCAATTTTTGAAATATTCGAAAAGCAAATAAGGATTAGTTCTTTAAACAGATAGGAAATCAGCGATTCAGAATAATTAATTAATTGTTTCTCTTTTGCTTGATTTATTTAAATTCATTTATTTACTTATATAATTTTTGGAACTTCTGGAGGCTGTAAATAAAAACCTTGCTACTTATTTAATGCCTGAAGGTATATTTGCTTTCTTTTTTTTACAGTGTGCCAGAAGAATATTTTGTGGTGTTGAATTTATTATAACAAGAAATACTTAGTTCTAACTTCAAGCATAACATATTTTCAGGTTTTTTTTAAGTGATCGGCAGCCTTACAGGTATATTCAATACACACTAGATAATTTCCAAAACAACTAGGCCCAGTGACTAACACTGTCATAATCAAATAGTGAGCCCAGCAAGAAGGCTGCTAACTTTACTATAGTATACAGAAAACCATATACTCTTCAAATAATTGCAAGTTTTCCTCCCTTTAATTAAAAATTGCAAGCAGAAGCTGCATTCACTTGTGTTTCCAGAACGAAGAACAAATAGAAACACTTCTAATAACAGCGAAACAAAAAAATTCAGTATATACATTTAATTCAATCCATATTTTTGCTATCTGAAATCAAGTTGACATTCAAAATCAGTTCTCTTCAATAAATGCGGAGATTTATTTCACGAATCGCTTCATATCAATAAAAGCAGAAGGGCAGCGGTTTGTTTCTTCAAAAAGGGAAGCTACATTTCAGAGTGGATGGGTAAATTGAACACACAAACTCTGTTTTTTAAGCAGAATTAATAGCCATACATAAAGCTATTTGACAAATCTCCACAAGAAAACATGTAAAAATAACTTGTCTGGATTACTAGCCATGTTGAATCCTTATACACCACATCAACCCTCAAGGGAAATTCAGTGTTCTTCATTCCAATAAACTTATTATATTAGGATGGATAGGACATCTCGATAATGAAGCATTGGATAAAGTCACCAAACAAAAGGTCTTACTTAATAATAACCTTCTTTCAAAATGGCAAAAACAGTGAGATGAAGGATTAACAGACCAACCTGTTTTCCAAATTATTATGAAATTGCCAACATATTCTGCTAGAGGGGCTACAGAGAAAAACACGTTTCTAACAAGGCAAGGCCCATTTCTTTCTTACCTTCAAAGATTCCACTTGGAAGACTCAAACTTTTGTTTCTGTGAAATTAACCTCTCCGCCTATCCATAACGTTAAGCTGCGGTATTTTTAAGCAGTTAAGTTATTTAAAATATCACGACAAAAATATTAATAGTAAAATGCCATTTATATAAAATATTAACAAAAATGCAGCATTTATTTTGATATTCTGTTTTATAACAGATATTATAAAAAAAGGTCAATGAAAAGCTATATCAAAAGAATTAAATATTGTACAACTGTGAACATGTACTGTTATACAAACTTTTAATAGGTATGTCGAAGAAAATTAAGTTATATATGGGATCAGACTGAACATTTTTGTATTGTCCAGTTATGAAATGCATGCAAATTTAATGTACTGACTTTTAAATACTGCGAAAAGAAATTAAAAAAGATAAGTACAACGGGTAAATTATTATATATTAATAAACAGTAACTCAATTACTGGAACTTTTTTTTTTAATTTAGCTATAAAATCTATCCTTGCCTAACCTTCATTAAATTGCAATTTTTTTATGAAATTTAGACGAAACATTGGGCAATTACAGAACTTTCCATCCAACTATTTTTAACTTCCTGGAATGTATCTTATTTTTGATAAAACTAGATTCCTAAAAGCTTTTGTCAAGAATGGTATAATTTTGCTTTCATCTTGTCAATAAAATGTTTTATCATCTGGTCTTTTTTTAATTGATTATGTTTGAAATATAATAGTACGCCAACGGCCGTACCATGCTGAATATACCGGTTCTCGTTAGATCACCGAAGTTAAGCATCATTGGGCGCGGTCAGTACTTGGGTGGGTGACCACCTGGGAACACTGCGTGCCGTTGGCAAATTTGGGACCTGAATGGCCGAGTGTCTAGCGTTCTGGCGCTCGGTGCCACAGGTTTCGGGTTCGAATCCCGGCGGTGCCATGGATGTTTGTAGTGGTTCGGAATCCACTTTAAGCCGTAGGTCCCGGTCTTCTATGACTGTAAGAGCGTCACGGAGCAAAAGTCAGGCTTCTACCTACGGGTGCTCCATCACAACAGAAGCTGCTTCCTTCCCCTTCAATCATGAGTACGTGTCGGCTCGTGGGCTTGGCCAGCCAAGTGGGATAAGAAACAACAAACATATAATAGTACCAAAATATTAAGCAGAAAGAGAAAACTACAGAACTAAACCAGTTGCAACATTAACGAACTATAATCAATATAATACCAAATAATATCAATAATAATACTAATAATATAGACCAAATAATATAATATAATACCAAAATAACACTAATAATATCAACACAATACGAAAATAACACTAATAACTCCAATATAATATCAAAATAAGACTAATAATACCAACATAATAAAATAACTCTAATAATGCCAATATGATACTGAAATTATTAATTTTTTTATAAATATAAAATTAAAAAAAAACATTTCATCACTCTTATGACTGCTCAGATTTAACATAATGCCATTTCTGAAGCTTGTTCCATTGTTGTTCCACTGTTCTTATTATATATATAATTTATAATATATATAATACATATATAATATAATATAATATATATATATATATATATACTTATTATATATATAATATTTTATTAATGAAAATATATTAGTATCATTAGAAAATCTAAAGAAGTAAACTCCCTTTATTAATAGTAATTATTTTAATTGTTTTGACAAATCGTATTAAACTATGTTTGCTAAATAAATCAAGCACTAAATGAGAATTAATCATTTAGTAGACAATTAACTGACATTCTTAGTTAAGTTACAAAAGATATAGATTGCAAAAGGAAAAAAGATTGCCTATTTCGTTCCCATTTATACAATGAAGACCGTCTGAAATCAAATTACTAAGGGAAAAAAAAGTTACTTTGCTTTTCATTATTTCCACTTATTAAGTTCTGTGCGTTTACCCTAGAGATTCGAATAATAAACAAATTGTTCTGGAAAATCTCTGCGTTTCCCTCTCACTGAGAGCGAACGAAAACAGTACCTGATTATTTTCTGTGCTCCAAAATAACAAGCTTGTAAAAGGAAGCTTGCTTACATCAACAGAGCGAGGAATTAATGTTATTTGCTCTCCCTTTGCAAGACCACATAGTCACATAGACATCTAACAAAGGCAAAAAGAAAGAAAGAGAAAATCAAGTTCTGATGAAATGAATATCATCTGACTGATTTTAGTCGTTGGAAGAGGGGAAAAGAAGTTATTTGCATAACCAAAGCTAGGGGAAAGATATTTTTTTTTTGTTTCTTTTTGCTCAATGTCATTTTTCTAGCTGTAAGAGAATAGTGACGCTTTGTGTTTATCTGCCAGATTCTTTTCAAACATCTAGGATTACGTTAATGCCACTTCTCTCTCCAAGAAAACTTGCTAAAGCCAAGGAAGGAAGGAATGGAAAAAAAAGAATTCTTCAATTTTATGTTAAATGCATCGAATGAATTGTAAATTTTATATCACGTCACCGTTTTTCAAAACTGGATTCCGTGGCGGATGTTTTTGAAATAATTTTATTTTTACTGTGAATTTATATGCGTTTTACGAAACGTTATTCTCGAATTGATCAATCAGAAAATGTGATTTTGAAAGAATATTTTTTTCTCATTGTGATGTTATTTCTGTTTCGCTGTCTTTTTGAATAGCATTAAATTCGATTTCCATGTTTGGAGCTGGAGCACTTTTTGTTTTACAAGTGAAAGAATTATTTCAAGAGAACTGTGAATTTATTTGTATCAACGTCTTGCAATGCACACTTCTTAAAGTTACTTTGCTTTCTTTTCTATTCAAGATTTTTCTTTGTTTGATCGCATTGATTTCTGCTTGAAGTATTATTATATCGTTTAGCTACTAATATAGAGACCTTAAGCAATTAATATATAGATTTTATAATTTATATATCAGATCAAGTGGGTGTTTAATTCATAAATATAAAATCAAAAATTTAATTTTTGTAAAATTCATAGTATAAAGTAACGTACAGTAGAGTAGCATATTTCTACCACAGTATAAAGTAACGTACAGGGTAGTAACATATTTCTAACACGGTATAAAGTAACGAACAGGGTAATAACATATTATTAAATAGCTTACAGTAAAGTATACTTCTAACACAGTATAAAGTAACGTACAGGGGAGTAAACCAGTATAAATTAGCTTACAGTAAAGTAACATACTTTTAACACAGTATAAAGCAAATATTTGAATATTATAAATGCTTATCAAAATATACTAGACAGTCCGATTTCACTCAAATGTAGTCACTCTGAAATAACAGTTATACGGGCGTTACAGGCAAAATCGCCTTATTTTGAAGATAAACGAAAAAGAATGGATATTGAGTTAATATTTAACACATTTAAAATATTGCCAAATGTTTCAATTGAAAAAGAGATTATTATGAAAAAGATTAAGAATGTGATTGTGAAGGAATTTCTTTTCATTGTGATTTTATTTCTGTTTCGCTGTCTTTTTGAATAACATTAAATTCGATTTCCATGTTTGGAGCTGGAGCACTTTTTGTTTTACAAGTGAAAGAATTATTTCAAGAGAACTGTGAATTTATTTGTATCAACGTCTTGCAATGCACACTTCTGAAAGTTATGTTGCTTTCTTTCCTATGCAAGATTTTATTTCTTTGATCGTGTTTATTTCTGCTTGAAGTATATCGTGTACTGATTGATATAGTGACCTTAAGCTATTGATAAATTATTATTATAATTTATGTGTCAAATCTAGAGGATGTTTAATCCATCAATATGAAAACAAAAATTTAATTTTTAAAAAGGATTTTTGGAACTTGTTATGATACATTATAAAGAACTTAATACAAAAATATTAATAAACAACTTGAAAGGTACAATAGATGCAATGCAAACACGAAAACATCATTAGTAAATCTAAATGAAATTCCCTTTATTAATAGTAATTTTTCAAAAGTTTTTTTATTTTGTTGTAATGCAGCTGAGAAACATTTAGACAGCTTGGTCTTGGATGCCTTAAGGCAAGCGCTGCACAGATGTTACTCACTTTGCATTACCCAGGTGGCTCGTGTAACTTGAAGATAAGCCGTGGACGCGGAGTAACAATGCCCCCGCAAAGCTCTACGATCCTATTAGGACCGGGACCTACGGCTTAAAGTGGATTCAGAACCACTACAAACATCCATGGCACCAACGGGACTCGAACCCGAAACCTGTGGTACCGAGTGCCAGAGCTCTAACCACTCGGCCATTCAGGCCCCATTTTTCAAAAGTTTCTCTCAGGAATGACATAATTTTGTATTCATCTTGGCCATAAAATATTTGGTCATCCAGTCTTTATTTAATTAATTATGTCGGAAATATAATAGTATAAAGATATTAAATAAGAAAACTACCTGAATTAAGATTAACAGTTGCAACCTCATAATATAACTACCAAAATTTATTAAACTTTCATAAATATAAATTTAAAAGAAAAAATTTAATCTCTCTAATGACTGCTCAAACTTAGCACAATTCTACTTCTAAAATTCGTTCCACTGTTATTTCATTAATTTATTTTGATTATAAGCTATATATATAATAATAATAATATACATATATAAACAAAAAATTTAATTTTTGTAAAATACACAACATAAAGTAACTTACAATACAGTACCATATTTTTAATACAGCATACAATAATTTATATAGAGTAACATACTTTTAACACAGTATAAAGTAACTTACAGTAGAGTAATATACTTTTAACACAGTATAAAATAGCTTACAGGACTTTCTCATGTCTACATATAGTAGGACTTTTAATAGAAAATACAAAGTCGTCCGTGAAAGCTTGCAAATGTACTGTTGGATGCCTTGATTATTAAAAACCCCATGGAGTACTACAATACACATTATTACTCTACTACAAGAACCATAGGACAATCTTTAGTTTGTTGCGAGATTAACGGATCTTCACCAGTTTGAATTGGTACTATTCGTTAAGTTATAGAGTTTTTGTAACATCTGTTGGTTGAAGGACTTCTTTAATTCTATTTCCTGTTGAATTGTACTGAGGTTATCAAATGCGCGCTTAATATATATTGAAATAAATATTACGTTTTGTTATTCTTTTCATCATTAGCAAAGTGCGTTAAAGCTATGAGCACATAATCTTCGGATCTAACATGGAATCTATAGTGCCTAGGATTCAATTTATATTTTTGAAGATTAATTTTAAGGACATTTGGGAATATAAACGCAAATTAAACAGTTTATGGAAGAGTTCTGGAAAATAATCATTAATAATATTGATAACTTGATTATCTATAGCATGAAATCCAGGAGCTTTTATCTTTGAAAACGCTGGTATCATTCTTTTTATTTCTTCTTTTGTAAAAGAAAGTTCTTTAGTAATAAAGTTAATTTCCGGTGAACAAGAAAAAGATTCTTGAAGGTTTATTCGATAAATTTTTTCCCAAAAGTGTTTTAGCAGCATTTTTGTTATTCCTACTTCTTGATTTATCCACTGCTTTAAAGATTTCTGACAGAATAAAGAAAGCTTTAAATATAGTCTTAAAAGTTTTTCCGAAAGGGCTACATGATACTGAACAGAATTTTCTCCAGGCTTGTCGTTTTTCATGGATACTGTTTTTTTGTTGGTTACTCTTGTTTTGGAAAAAATCGAAACAAAGATATCTTTTTCACCTCCTAGCGATTTTTGCTTTCGTCTTTTAAGAGCATTTAATTTCTTTTTTCATCTTTCAACTTGTGGGTTCCACCAAGTAAGCGTGAATTTCTACTATAGTTTTGCTTCTGCATGCCTTGGTGCATACTTCAACGATGTCTTTTTGAAAAATGGGATTAGCTTCATTTAGTTGGCATTATTCCTAGCATTACTCAATATGTAAATAAGTTTGGGATTGTTAGGAGAGAAGACTTTAAAGAATTGCTTATGTCCCCCGAAGGCTGCTTTAAATCGTTTAAATGTAATAATTTCTCTTTCAGATTAAATAATTGCTCTTAGTATGTATTTGTTATTCTTTAGAGTTTCTTTCTTTAGAATTTCCCAGTCACATCTTGAGGCCAACTCTGCTTCAGAAACCGGTATAATATCTGATCATCCCTTATTATTGCGATGCATGAAAGTTGGCAATGCTGCTATATTATTTAATTAATTGATGTTATTTGCTGTTAAGAACTTCTCTACTAACAAACCTCTTGTGTCTTTTGAATTTCAACCCCAACTAATGCTGTTTTCATTGACGTCTGCTCCAATAAATATTTTCTCCTTTTTGACCGAAAAAATGTAATTGTTTATCACATTTAATGTTTTTTGGGGATTATTGTAAGGTAAACAGTATCTTGACATTATAGTATGTTGATTATTGTCTGATATTTTTATTGCCACTACGTTAGACTTGTTTCTAGAAACATCGACAACTGATTGTTTCGGAGTGAAATAAATCATTTTCCATTTTGGGATAAGTTTTCCAAGTTCTAGGTATTCCATCAATTCTGTTATTTTTAACGTAAGCTTCTTAGACATTAAAACTTTTAAAAAATTTTGAATTAGTTGATTTTATAAAATAATAGCTGATTCAGTTTTTTTAGGTTGGTTTGTATAATGTTCAAGTTAATGGAATAATAATTTTGAAGTGCCAATTGAGGAAAATTTGTAAAAGGTTCTGTGATATTGCAGGCTACATGGTCTGATGACTATTATTGTTATCATTAAGATTATTTATTTTTGTTAGACCTGGTATGGACTATATTTACTGATCAAACTGAACAAATAATTGATAGAAAATAATTATGTGTTGAAATAACGACGGAATTGTCCAGGATGACAATGCGCTATGTCAGCAAAATCTATTAATTGGTTTGAGAAATATTCTCGACAATTCTTGCGAATTATTTAGCTACCTAGATCATCAGACATGAATGTCATGAAACATATTTGGGACATAATTGAAAGATTAATTCATGCACAAAATCCTGCACCGGAAAAACTTTCGCAACTATGGATAGTTATAAAGGCAGCGTGTATGAATATTTGTTCATGGGATTTCAATATGACTTTACGTCTTGTTACGTCTGGTTGCTGCAATTTGCTGGGAAAAAGAACGTCCCACATGATATTAGAAGGTATCTTTGGCACTTCATTGCATACAATTTAAGAAGTATTTGGAGACTTCTATTCCCTATTAAAAGCCTTTTATAATTGTGCTTAATAAAGTTTTTTACATGTTTTTTATAATTGAATATTGTTCTATGTTCAATGCACTAATGTTGGCTTCTTTTCTGTTCTTATAAATAAGCACACTTTCAGTTGATATATAAAGTATTTATTCACATTCCAACAATACGTATTTGAGCAACTGCCCGCCAACCACACTCGCGTTCCCTCTGCTGCCCCTGCTGTTACATTTTTCATCCCCGTATAAGCATTCGCCTTATATGGAGTTACAGGAGGAGGAGTTATGGCAGAGCCTCTTGGTCGTCCTTGGTCTATACTAGTCATGAAAAAATCAAAACAAGTTATCAGCAAATATTTAAATTTCGAATTTGAAGGCAAAAAAAAAATAAATAAATAAAAAAATACGTTGCACATAAAAAAAACTTAAAAATTATCTATAAAACGAAATTTACAGTAAAAAGAGTGGGCTTATAAATATCCTTTCTGTAGCTAATATCAGTTACTTATCTAGAAATTGAAGTATTGCCAATAGCAGTTTACGAACTACTGTGGAAACTGGTCCCACTTGTTTAGCAGTGCTGTTTTCAGGCCTTGGGGTTCTCGGAGAAGGGGGGGGGGGGAGATGCGAGTTGTAATTGCCCTCCCCAGAGCACAGTGGAAAGAATATAGGGTTAATGTCTGGAGATCTGGCTTCGTAACCCATCACATATCATTACTTATCAGAAAATCGTCAGTCAGATGGGCTTTATGCGATCGCGTGTTGTCGTCCATTAAAAGGAAATCAGAGCTAATTGTACCCTTGAAAAGGAGAATATAGGGTTCCAAGTCCACACCATTATACATCAAAACAACCACAAGCCTCTTTCAAAGATATGGGTGTGAAGTCCTATAACATGATGCTTACTCAGGCCATCAAACCTCCGCTGCCATAATTGTCGATTTCTTGGACATTGGAGGGTAGGTAGCGGGTCATTGCCGCTTCCCACGAAGAAAATTAGTGGTTAGGCTAAACAGGGATGCATAAAGAGAACGTTTGCCTATTGATCCATGCTCCAATCTCTATTATCTCCGCACCATCCCAAATGGATTCTCCTGGCCGAAATAAACGGAACGCCAAATAGAGGTCTTGCTAACAGACCTCTGTTATGAAGCATCCTGGAAATGGTAGAACTTAAAAGTCGCCGTCCTGTGGTGACATACAAATCACGACAGAGCTGAGAAGCTGTTCCCTTCCCGTTACGTCTCAATGTAGTTTACAAATAAGGATCATCTTTGGTCGGCGTGGCTTTTGGGTGATCTTGTTCAAGTTCTCTCTATAGGTATACTATCCTGAAACTGTTTCTATAAGTTGGACACGAAACTAGACGTTACATTGGAATTTCCACAAATTTGGACTAGTGAAAGCCTGATTCTAGGTTCCCTATGATTCGGTACCTCATTCCATCTTTTTCCAAGTGCGCTTATAAAGCATATTCCTCTACTAGTTCAGTCCACATACGCTTATTTATTCCACACACACGATTTGCATCTTTGTATAGAAACAGTAGTTTTACATTTGGTTCATTTCTTTTCCTAAAATTCAATAAAATATACAAATTCTCTGACTTTGAACACCAGCGAATTCTGGAAATCAAATGCTTAGCAACTAAGAAATGAATACAGAACATTTAAATTTATGAAATGGCATCGATAAATCTGAAATTAAAACTACAAATTTATTGATTCTTTTTGGAAGATATCAATCTTAGAAATTCTATGATAACATTTAGAGTTTACAATTTAATATATTCATCAATTATTAATCAATTTAAGGATATTTTATTTTGTTTAAATCATTTGGTAATGCCTTTCAGTTTATTTAGTAATATATATTTTAACTCTTAACAATACAAATTACATAATTTTATTGCTACAAATGTTTGAAATTTTCTCTATCTTATCTATAGTATTTTTACGATATCAATAAAATAAAATTTTATTTGTAGAGAAGCTGAAATTTTGAAACAGTGAAATAAAACATTACGATTCATCATTTATTTGTAAACCAGACACAATTTTTGTGGAAAACAATATCACTCTGCTTTACAAAATTTTAAGGAACTATAAAGTTTGTAATGCTCTGTATTCGAGACAAAATAGAAACATAACGCACATTTTTATATTACAGTAAGAGCTATAAAGGTCAACTTTCTGCGTCCCATGTACTACAGTAAATTATTTCACTTTTTCGAAACAAATTTAATCTACCATATGACAATCCGTACAGACGAAGTAGTTCTACGCGAAGTAGTTTTGCTTCTTTCCACATTTTGTCTCTCAGAGAAATATAGTAAGTAACAGAGAAACGGAAACTAGAAATAAAAAAAGAAAAAAAAGTTTCTAGGAACGTTTTCTATTTGATTGCACTCGCAACGGATCTCTATGTTTTTCAATTTTGTTTCCCCTTTGTCTTCCTCTCAACTCACATGGGATGCAATTTCTCTTCAGAAAATTTGTACTCGTTTCACGTTTCAAAAACACGATCCCGCCCCCTTTTTTTTTCCTTCTCTGGAAAACATAAGTTGAACTATCTGGTATGAAATTCAACTGCTTCTTCTCACTTTAAGGAACTGCCTTTGGATCCATTTTGTTTTAGATTAGAACAGTTTTCTGGAGAGAGTAAAATAGAGAGCTTCTCCAGATTATTTTCGGTGATAGACAAAGTTTTCCAGTTTCTGACTAAAAATCCATCGAGTGCTTTCAATATATTTTGACCAGTTTTGGAATTCAGTTTGGCTTTCGCAGTTATTGGATTCCGACATTTTTTAAGCTTGCTTGTGGATCTCTATTTATAAATAACGAAATGCGAACGAAACAATAACAACCACAAAGAAAGGTTTTCAAAAATCAAGGAAATTTTTGAAAAAAATGCTATTACACGGGCATAAATAATTAAATTTTCATAAAAATTACATAACATACATAAAAATCAACAATGTATCAGAATACGATGTGAAAATTAATGGAACCGCTATCGTTTAACATCATTGAAAGCACGGCCGAAAACATGTGGTCTTAAAAGTGACTGAGGTTTATGCAAGTAGAAATTGCGCAGAGAAATTTTGAGATAGCCCTATTTCAAAATGAGTCCTCAAGATTATTTTATCTCAAGAATTAAGGTGGAAAATCATTGGGTTAATAAAAGAGAACCAAATTAATACCTATATAGAAAAATGGAAGGAATGTGAGCCCTTAATTTTAGAGACTGTGGTCTAAGAATAGAATAAGTTTCTAAAAGGTACAATCAAGAAAAAAGACACTGGACTGGCTGTGACACTCCCTATAACTGGATGGCAGATATACAGATAAAGTGTACGCAAAAGGTTTCACAAAAGAGTTGTATACATGGTGTCTAGCCTCATGTGTATCCCTTATACTACGCTACAGAAATGAAGAGTTTAATTGAATACGCGCGCATGTTAATTAGTATCCAAGTCAATATAATTTTGTATTCTTTGTTGTTGAGCTCTGATTTGACGGAAGTCGAGAATCCATTATTATTATTATCTATTAGTACGGATTAGGGCTTGATATGGGTGTGGTCTTGATTCAGTGTTGTTTTATAGTAAAAATTTCAAAGTTTCTGCTATGAAACAACACCGAACGAACAACACGAACAAACGTAGTATTAAAGTATATACTCTACTGCCCACTCTAATTTTGCTCCCTCTCTCCCCAATCCTCAGTTCCAAGATCGAACGGGAGGGGAAACAAGAAAAACATGTAAAACCAAAGTCTAATGTAAGGGTCATCCCGTCCTTGAAAGATAGATATATCAACATTAAACTCTTACTTGTTGGCTATTTTGTTTCAGGAAGGCATGGCGAATCCTTATTCTATTCGTAAGCACGAAAGAAAAATTTTTAAAGTCCAGTATACATGTGTGAGCAAATATTTTTTTTGGATGGCTGTGGTAACTTATAATCGTTCCCAAGGAGTACCTTACTACTTAATTATACAAAGGCGAACGGCTTCAAATCAATATAAGCAGAAGGGCAGCGGTTTGTTTCTTCAAAAAGGGAACTAACATTTCAGAGTGGAGGGGTAAATTGAACTGACAAACTCTGTTTTTTAAGCAGAATTAATAACCATACATGAAGCTATTTGACAAATCTCCACAAGAAAGCATGTAAAAATTTGGTCTGGATTACTAGCCATGTTGAATCCTTATACACCACATCAATCCTCAAGTGAAATTCAGTGTTCTTCATTCCAATAAACTTATTATATTAGGATGGATATTACATCTCGACAATGAAACATTCGATGAACTCACCAAACAAAAGGGCTTACTTATTTAATAATATCCTTCTATCAAAATGCAAAAACAGTGAGATGAAGGATTAACAGACCAACCTGTTTTCCAAATTATTAAGAAATTGCCAACATGTTCTGCTAGAGGGACTAGAGAGAAAAACACTTTTCTAACAAGGCATGGTCCATTTCTTTCTTACCTTCATAGGTTCCACTTGGAAGACTCAAACTTTGGTTTCTGTGAAATTAACCTGTCCACCTATTCATGACGTTAAGCAGAGGTATTTCTAAGCAGTTAAGTTATTTAAAATATCACGATAAAAATATTAATAGTAAAATACCATTTATATAAAATATTAACAAAAATTCAGCATTTATTTTGATATTCTGTTTTATAACAGAGATTATAAAAAAAAGGCCAATGAAACGCTATATCAAAATAATTAAATATTGTACAACTGTGAACATTGTAACCTGTACTGTTATCCAAACTTTTAATAAGTATGTCGAAGAAAATTAAGTTATATATGGAATCAGACTGAACATTTTTGTATTGTCCGGTTATGAAATGCATGTAAATTTAATGTACGGACTTTTAAATACTGAGAAAAGAAATTAAAAAAGATATGTACAACGGGTAAATTATTATATATTAATAAACAGTAACTCAATTCCTGGAACATTATTTTTTAATTTAGGTTATAAAGTCTTTCTTTGCCTAACCTTCATTAAGAAGTCCTTGGGTTTTTGTTTTCAGTTTGCAATTTTTTTTATGGAATTCAAACGAAACATTGGGCATTTACAGAACTTTTCATCCAACTATTTTTAACTTCCTGGAATCTATCTGATTTTTGATAAAACTAGATTCCTAAAAGCTTTTATCAAGAACAGCAAAGTTTTGCTTTCATCTTGTCAATAAAATATTTTATCATCTGGTCTTTTTTTAATTCATTATGTTTGAAATATAATAGTACGAAAATATTAAGCAGAAAGAGAAAACTACAGAACTAAACTTAACCAGTTGCAACATCAAGGAACTATAATCAATATAATACCATATAATATCATTAATAATATATACCAAATTGTATAATATAATACCAAAATAACATTAATAATACCAACACAATACGAAAATAACACTAATAACTCCATTATAATATCAAAATAACACTAATAATTCCAACATAATAAAATAACTTTAATAATACCAATATGATACCGAAGTTATTAATTTTTTTATAAATATAAAGTTGAAAGAAAAACATTTCATCACTCTTATGACTGCTCAGATTTAACATAATGCCATTTCTGAAGCTTGTTCCATTGTTCTTTCGTTGATTGGTTTCTATTATAATATATATATAATATTTTATTAATGAAAATATATTAGTATCATTAGAAAATCTAAAGAAGTAAACTCCCTTTATTAATAGTAATTATTTTAATTGTTTTGACAAATCGTATTAAACTATGTTTGCTAAATAAATCAAGCACTAAATGAGAATTAATCATTTAGTAGACAATTAACTGACATTCTTAGTTAAGTTACAAAAGATATAGATTGCAAAAGGAAAAAAGATTGCCTATTTCGTTCCCATTTATACAATGAAGACCGTCTGAAATCAAATTACTAAGGGAAAAAAAGTTACTTTGCTTTTCATTATTTCCACTTATTAAGTTCTGTGCGTTTACCCTAGAGATTCGAATAATAAACAAATTGTTCTGGAAAATCTCTGCGTTTCCCTCTCACTCAGAGCGAACGAAAACAGTACCTGATTATTTTCTATGCTCCAAAATAACAAGCTTGTAAAAGGAAGCTTGCTTACATCAACAGAGCGAGGAATTGATGTTATTTGCTCTCCCTTTGCAAAAGTACATAGTCACATAGATATCTAACAAAGGCAAAAAGAAAGAAAAAGAAAATCAAGTTCTGATGAAATGAATATCATCTGACTGATTTTAGTTGTTGGGAGAGGGGAGAAGAAATTATTTGCATAACCAAAGCTAGGGGAAAGATATTTTTGTTTCTTTTTGCTCAATGTCCTTTTTCTAGCTGCAAGAGAATAGTGACGCTTTGTGTTTATCTGCCAGATTCTTTTCAAACATCTAGGATTACGTTAATGCCACTGCTCTCTCCAACAAACTTGCTAAAGCTAAGGAAGGAAGGAATTAAAAAAAAAAGAATTGTTCAATTTTATTTTAAATGCATCGAATGAATTGTAAATTTTATATCAAGTCACCGTTTTTCAAAACTGGATTCCGTGGCGGATGTTTTTGAAATAATTTTATTTTTGCTGTGAATTTATATGCGTTTTACGAAACGTTATTCTCGAATTGATCAATCAGAAAATGTGATTTTGAAAGAATTTTTTTTTCATTGTGATGTTATTTCTGTTTCGCTGTCGTTTTGAATAACATTAAATTCGATTTCCATGTTTGGAGCTGGTGCACTTTTTGTTTTACAAGTGAAAGTATTATTTCAAGAGAACTGCGTATTTATTTGTATCAACGTCTTGCAATGCACACTCCTGAAAGTTATGTTGCTTTCTTTTCTATTCAAGATTTGTTTTTGTTTCTTTGATCGCATTTATTTCTGCTTGAAGTATATCGTGCATAGATAAATTGTTATTATAATTTATGTGCCAAATCAAGAGGATGTTTAAAGCATAAATATAAAAACAAAAATTTAATTTTTAAAAAGGATTTTTGGAACTTGTTATGATACATTCTAAAGAACTTAATACAAAAATATTAATAAACAACTTGAAAGGTACAATAGATGCAATGCAAACACGAACACATCATTAATAAACCTAAATGAAATTCCCTTTATTAATAGTAATTTTTCAAAAGTTTCTCTCAAGAATGACATAATTTTGTTTTCATCTTCTCAATAAAATATTTGTTCATCTGGTCTTTACTTAATCAATTATGTTGGAAATATAATAGTATCAAGATATTAAACAAAAGAAGAAAACTACAGAATTAAGCTTAACAATTGCAACATCATAATATAACTACCAAAATTTATTAAATTTTCATAAATATAAATTTCAAAGAAAAAATTTAATCTCTCTAATGACTGCTCGAACTTAGCACAATACTACTTCTAAAACACGTTACACTGTTCTTTCATTAATTTATTTTGATTATAAGCTATATATAT